>CAAKHC010007867.1:56050-85323 GCA_901007825.1 Macroramphosus scolopax | reverse complement strand
TGTTCATCGGAGTCGTCCATTAAAAGTGGAGACAGGTGTCAACTGAAGATGCATTAAGTGTGTGTGTGTGTGTGTGTGTGTGTGTGTGTGTGTGTGTGTGTGTGTGTGTGTGTGTGTGTGTGTGTGTGTGTGTGTGTGTGTGTGTGTGTGTGAACGTGTATCACTTACTGTACCAGGGAGATGAAGAAGAGGCAGAATCCAGACTTCTGTGGACAAAAATAGCTGAGTGCAACCAGTGTACATACTAAAGTTACAGAGATTTTACTCGTCTGGGAGGTGGTGCGTTGACAGCTTTGGACATCGTGACTCCTCAGGTCAGAAGATTTGGCCTCCGTTATTGGATTATACAGAATAAAAAAAATAAGAACACAGAAAATATTAGAATTGGACACCAGCTTCAGACTACAATTCATCACCAACATCACAAACTGTCCAAACAATTCTGAAAATGACAAGTGAAAAGGTCTGAACGCTTAAGCTAGCTAGACGTGCTAATGTTAGCGCAGGTGACGTTAGCTAGCAAGCGGGTTACTGTTACAGTTCAATGACTAATAAAATATACATTTAAATTTGTTCTTAAATTGCCTCAGACTGGGTTTGTAGACGGACACTGGTTCATTGATGTCGACACAGCTCCCTCTGTGCTCGCTGTGTTTTATATAACCAGTGAGACATTTGCGACATTAGCCACTCAAGACGTCACACGACTCCAGCCCTGAAATAAATCCTCTTAATCGCTACATTAAACTCTTTATTATTTTTAATTTGGGTGAATCAGCCTTTTAACAGGTTATATTTCAAATAGATTAACTCTCATAAAAATAAAAAAAAAAACCACAAATTAACAGGAAGCCTGTCTCTCAACACAAAATGTATTTGTGTAGCACATTTAAAACAACCGCAGTCGACCAAAGAGCTGAACAGGCTTAAAATACCAAAATAAACAAATATGAAAGCAAATAGCAAATAAAAGGAAGCAGTAAACATAATAATATGAAAGAATTGCAAGTCATAGTCTCTGGTGCAGCTTAACTCTGCAGTGCGAAGCCTTTCAAGACTTTGTCTGTTCACTTGCTGTAAAATTGTCAGAAAGTAAATATTTAATCGCGGAAGCCAATCATTCAAAAGTCAGCCTTCATGCAGGGGGAGAAACTTTGGTCTTGTGCAAAAAACTTTGATTGTAACTTCTCATGCAAACTCTAAATTCAACACAGCTCATCATCTTTGATCATTCATGTATTTTAAATGGATTTAAAGTTGAATCCTGCCGAAGGATCACAGGAGACTTGTTCAGCTCATTGACCACCGATCCACACATCTCGAGCCCTCACTTTACCTTTCTGGGTAGGAAACCGGTGCTTCTGCTTCCTCTCAAACCTCATCACGAGGCTCTCTCTCCTCCAACGACTCTGCTTTGAGACGAGAAAGGACAGGGAGTGACGACCTTGTCCTGGCTGGCTCTGATGGACGCTCTAATGGGAGCTTCTGATGAGACGCTAATTGAATGGGCCGCTATTGAAGAAGAAAAGGCTTCTCTGCCTCTGTCGGAGGACTGTAATGGCCTGGCCGAGCTCACAGCCACTCAAGGATCAGAGCCGAGAGCCCAGATGATAATGATATTTATACACTGCTGTGTTTACGCGACTCCTGACGTTTGAAATTTATTTTAAATGGACTGCAACAGCGTATGTGCATGTAAATGTTCTAGTTTACTGTGAAGCGGCTTAATTTCACTTCCAATCTTAGACAGGAAACATGACTTGTGGGTTTCTGTGTGATATAAATGTGGATGATGCTTTATATTACTTCAGAATTATACTTAAGAGTGAAATATTATGAACTGCTTTGCTGCTGGTAATTTCAACATCCTGTTTAGAGTTCAAGTTTAAGCTGAACAAAGCTACTTCTGTCCGGCAGCATCAAGAGTAGCAGCTGGGCTCCCCACAACAAATACAGGAGAGCCTGCATGTAAACAGATGAATAGGCGGATTTAGCCTGCAGGAGCGATTGCTCTCTCAGAGGAACAAACTCTTTCTGTCACATGCAGCGCAGAGCTGCTCGGTGTGTTTCCATAGTACTGAGTTGACAGAGACGGATGGACTGTCCCTTCCACTCTTATCGGAGCTGCTGCAGCCCCACAACGTCTGGCCGCAGGCCTGAAGAAGTCGCACACATTCTTCCTTGCATGCACACTAACGCTTGAATTTTGTTAAGTCCCATCTGCATTACATTAAGGCCATGCTACTTTTTTTTTAACTCACATTTTTTAATTCACTCTAGCAGCTTTTCATAAGAAATGGCAGTGTCAGTAAGTCGCTGTTCCACTTTGGTCCAGACTCATATATCTCAGCCACCAGCAGATGGATTGTCATGAGATTATATGTCGACATTTATGGCTCCCAGAGGATGAATGCAGGTTGATGTTTGCGGTTCAGACAGATGGATTAGATGGATCAATCCAATTGTTGTATTCTTGACCTTTCATCCATCATCAGGTCAAAATTTCAATTTGATAAATACCTGTTAAACTACTACCCTTCCTCTTATTTGTGTTATCGATGAGTTATTTGAGATCATTACATCACCCTCAGGCGAGTTGTAAACTGTTTTACAATGATCGGTTAAGTCCCGGAAAACGAAATGTTAAACTTTACCTCCTTTGTAAAAATGTGAATAGAAATCATTGCGCTGCCACCACGGCTGTGGACTGTTATGTTTTCTTTAATAAAGCAACACGAGGCACTCAAACATTTTGTAGCTGTTCGGGAAGTAGCCTACAATTATTTTCATCTCCGATTGATTTATCACTTTGACCGTTAAGTGCCAGAAAAGTGGTCATGCAGCCACTTTCCCAGAATCGTATCCCTGAATTGCAGAACCTAAAGATGTTGCTGCTATCATCACAACCGGCAATTCAACAGAGTTCTCTCGCACCTTTATGTGCACCATGTAAATACTTACGACAGATTGTTACTGTCGCATTTATGGACTTTTTCATCCTTCCTATCTTCTGGCTCGGCGACTTCCACCAGTTCCTGTCCATTAGCTTTCTCCTTTGCGTAGTTTCTGCTCCTACTTGTTTGCCTGTTCTCCCTGAGGGGTGGGAGGGTGTTTCACAGCGGTTGAGCGGATGGAAAACACAGTACTCAGGAGCACGGCTCAGACGTACGTTGCTGATATTTCCTTCAGTCTTATCAGTCTGCTGCCTATCACTTATCCACTAGTCCTGCCTGCTTCAGTCATGAGTGGCCTCAGCTGAGGGGGAGCAGCTCCTCTTTAGGAGGTTTGATGTCTTTATTGGATCACGTGCCTCATAATTACACCTTCCTCTATCTAATTACAACTGTTTATTACAACTTCCTTCATGTACTTGTATTCTTTTGTTCTTCCTCATCCCCTATGTCTTACCACCTCCTCTCCCTCAGTCTCCCACTCCGACCTTCCTCATTCCTCTCCTGCATATTCTAATTCCCAAACCCTGTCTCTCTTTCTCGCCCAGTGCTGTTGCGTGAGGAGGTGGCCCAGCTTCAAGAGGAAGTCCACCTGCTCAGGCAAATGAAGGACATGTTGAGTAAAGACCTGGAGGAGACCCAGGGAGGCTGCACGGCCAATCTGCTCTCTGCCACCGAGCTCCGTGTGCAGCTGGGTGACAAGGAGCAGGAGCTGGACCGAGCCAAAGAGGCCTTACAAGGTACCGTCCTCATTGCAGCTGTACCCACTTTAAGTTGGACGTTTTATCCCTGTTAGCTGAAAGCAAGAAAATATAGCAAAGGTTCGAAGGTGCATAATGTCCTTAATGTCCTGTTCTTTTCGGTTCAGGTTCCTGTGTTAGTGTTGGTCTCTAGTTACAGAAAAGTGGATGTGTTTATGCATTATAAAGGTTTCAGACATGGGTGTTGCCCCTGATCAGCAGCCAGGTTCGGATGTTGCATCCATTAATCATGACAGAGGAGCTTAACTCTTAAATATTAATGTGGTATTGATGTAGACTGGAATGTTGTGCTGATTATGTGGTTTCTTTTTTCTGTATGAAAACAAACTCAAAACATTAGACAAGCCAACATCTACAGAAATGATCTCAAGGATAATTGCAATCGTAGATTCTTATTAAGTTCAGCACTACTACTTCTCTCAGGGAGTCGCAGGTGAGGAGTTGCAGGCTCATAAAGTTTGTTGTGTAACTGCTGCAAAACAGGTTTGAATGTGTAAAATAGGAAGAATGAGTTGTGAGCCTTGACAGGAGGAATGATGCCTTAGTGACACGTGTGTTCAATTCCCAAAGGACATGTTCTGGTCACGCCCCTCTGCTGAGCACAGACTCAGGAGAGCATCGTTATCGTTTGCCTGCACAGCAACCCACCGGTTGCATCATCCGTTTTGAGATGCTTTTGTAAGCCAAGAAATCTGATCCAATCGGTCCTCGAAGGGATGAGCCCCTGTTTACCAGCAGAAACAGTTTCATGTAAAAGTGCCACTTATCTTTTGAGATGAATACATTTTCTCTCTCGAAGAAGAAAACACCAGCTGCAGCCGCTCATTAACAGAAGACACAGTGTCACCTAGTGGTCACATGCTGCAGTTGCAAAACTTAGTTTCAGGCTTACAGGAAACCAAAGCGTTATGGACATAAGAATGTGTCCTATTGACAGTGAAACTGTCCTTTAAATTGCTCAGTGATGCACATGTACATGCTGCCTGTTTGTTTGTGTGTTGCAGCTATGAAAGGTGACCGTAAACGTCTAAAAGTGGAGAAGGGAGACCTGATGAGTCAGATGCAGCAGCTCTACACAACACTGGAGAGCAGAGAGGACCAGCTACGAGAATTCATACGCAACTATGACCAGCACAGAAAGGTAACACGAGCCTGTATCAGATAAGGCAGATGGTTTTTTGGTATGTGCATTAACATGTTTTAGGTCATTCAGGAAGAATACTGTTGGCTGATATCGGTATCCATCTCAAAAATCAATTATCCTTCAGGCTATCGTCTCTATTTTACAACCTCCGTCTAAATGATCTGTTCTTGCAGTGACACCAGCATAATAGTCTTATTGTATATCTTCCTTGTTGGTCCCTTGGATGTCCCAGAGACATTTTTCAAACAAGTCATGTTCGTTTCAGAGACGTTAATGTGATTTATCATCTTCTGTTAAAAAGCATCTTTGATTGTGTGCCCTGCAGGAGAGTGAGGATGCAGTAAAGGCTCTGGCGAAGGAGAAGGACATGCTGGAGCGGGAGAAGTGGGACCTAAGGAGGCAGACCAAAGAAGCCACGGAGCAGGCTAACATCCTGCGTTCTCAGATGGACATGAAGGAGAACAGGATCAAAGAGCTGGAGGCCGAGCTAACCATGGTGAGTCACCCTGCGGAGGGGCAGAAGTCGCAACGTTTGGAACACAGATGTGTCACGTGTGTCATTATCTGGTTCGAATGGCAAACAAGACGCGAGCTTGCAATCCAGTCGGTTTATTCACATCGGTTCAAACAAACATAGCAAGCTCCTCTGCTCTCTAATCCTCCTCCCTTTCAGAGTTTTAATTCTTTCTTCGAGCCACGAAGACATTCATGCCTTTTTTCTGTGTTGCTGTGTGTGTCGTTCCCTCAGAGGTACAGTCATCACACTGTGTGTCATTAATCTCTCTCCTCCCTCTGCAAATCACAACCACCCACAGATCCTCATATCAAGCTGCATCGCAGATCAGATTGCTGCGCACATCAGTGTACGAGAGCGGCGTCGCTCTCAAGCAAACTCCTCTCTTCTGCTTTCTTCTCTTTTCTTAGAAACACAGGATAGATGTTGGTTTGGCAAAAACAATTGTTGATTTTAATGAGATATTGGCTTTTGGGTATGAACTCATAATATCATGATATATTGTTAAAGATGTTTATTTTACAATGTTAAACATACATATAATATTGTAAATAACTTCTTTCCCAGGCCAAGCAGTCTCTGGCCACCCTGACAAAAGACGTACCGAAGCGCCACTCGTTAGCCATGCCGACAGAGCCTGTGGTGAACGGCAGCCAGGAGTGGGTGATGCAGGCCGACCTGCCGCTAACAGCCGCCATCCGTCAAAGCCAACAGACCCTCTACCACGGACACACTACGGACAGACAAGGTAGCCTGTTCTCTCTTGGCTCTCGCTCTCTGTGCTGCTTGGTGGTGCGTTTAAAAGCTCAACATACTAATAAAGGGTTTCCTGGAGGTTTCTCATACTAACTGCGGGAATTTTCCAATGTGTTTGTACTTGTGTGTGTGTGTGTGTGTGTGTGGCACCTTCAAGCTGTGGTAAGGATCAGCCCCTGCCACTCTCGCCAGCCGTCTGTCATCTCTGACGCTTCGGCGGCCGACGGGGATCGTTCCTCCACCCCTAGCGACATCAACTCACCTCGTCACCGGACCCACTCCCTCTGTAATGTAAGAGCTGCCTGGCCCCCTCGACCAAGTAATCCCCCCTCCGCTACTTTCTATAAGTACCTCCGCCCTCCTTGTCTTCTCCTGTGTGTGTCCAACTATCTGTGCCATCGGCACGCTGGGTGTCAGCCTGCCTGCTTGGTGGTGGTGGTGATGGTGGTGGTGGTGTTATTCTGCTAGAGAATACTTATAATACAATGATTGGACATAAAAGATGAAAACCTTAATCACTCTCTTGCCAAGACTTTGATCAGAAGATTGATGCTACTGTTTAAAGATGCTATACGTAAGTTTTCTTACTCTGTCTCATATCTCATAATACCACTTTGTACCTCAAAAGGCAGCGTCTGTACTCAATCAGCCGCTTCTAACAGCGAAGTCATTCCTTCGCTCACTACCAAAACATTGTGAGCATAGTTCAGGGTTGGAATGGAAATCAACACCACAGCCTTATTAAAGCGCCTCAATCTCACCCTCACTTAAAAATACAAACAGATATTTGAACTCTTTTACTGCATAATGAATAAAGGTAGCTAATTTCAGAACATTACTGCTAATATGTTTGCTAAGTGAGAATTCCCTTGGTTCTTATGATATAGTACTTTATATAGCACCTTCAAATCTGAACCGAATGCCAGCAGCCAGTTAGCTTAGCATACAGCTACCGTGGTTTTAATCCCAGGGAACAAAATCTGGTTATCTGAACCAGTTATCAACCTGTTGGTGAGGAAGTGAAGTATCAAAACGTTGCTGTACCTCGTCTGTATGTGAGGACTAACTGAAGCGTCCTGTCTTCTTTGTGTGGTTCAGTCCATGGAGGACCTGGAGGACCAGAAGCGTAAGAAGAAGAAGGAGAAGATGACTCTTGGATCCCTGTCACGCGTGTTCGCTCGGGGAAAGCAGCGCAAGTCACTGGACCCCGGCCTGTTTGATGGTACAGCTACACCTGATTATTACATAGAGGAGGATGCCGACTGGTGATGACGAGTGTGTGTGTGTGTGTGTGTGTGTGCGTGCGTGCGTGCGTGCGTGCGTGCGTGCGTGCGTGCGTGCGTGCGTGCGTGCGTGTGTGCGTGCGTGCGTGCGTGTTAATGTTTGGATGTGTGTGTGGCTATCCACCTGGCTTTAACTGTGTGTGCAGAGGGTTGAGTTGGGGGCTAGTAAATTTGAAAAGAACGCCTAAAAGAGACTGCTATTCCCATAAATGTACAGTATATTACCCTCAAATTGTATGTTTGTAAATTATATATATATATATATATATATTTATAGATGTACATGTATGCATATGTATATATGTTTACATGCATATAAATATATACATGGGGTTATTATCATGTGTAGACATGTTTATGCTGTATTATCTTCAAAATGTCTTAATGTTTTATGTTTTTTATAACTGGAGACTTGAAGGACTGCTGTTCATGTGTAAATAGGTAGTTATTGTGAATCTAGTGTTTTTACTGTCAATGTTATTTGGCTTTCGTTACTTTTATTTTCAACATTGATTACCTTCTATTCCCAATCTGACGTAGCCCAATTTCACATTAGGAAAGAGGAGGAAACTTAGTTGTTTCAAGACGAATGTTGATATGAAAACCATGCAAACCTTTTGGATTAAATTTCTCCGTTTTCTATTTAAGCGTTGCTGTTACAGGATTTTGATTTTGATCAAGTAATAAAAGCTGTATTTGCTGCTAATACATTGGTATCATATAAGAATATGGACAGAAGGGAGCAATTTTACAATGGAAATAATTACAGACAGGCCAAAAAATGTGATTGCACTAACTTGAATTCACAAACACAAATGAGCAGTTCTGCACATTCAGGCACTCTACGCTCACTGCTGTCAATCCCATGTGCCAGTGCCAAAGGTTGAACACTCATCTCTGAAAAACCTGCACATCATTCTGTCACTGTTAGCACTAGCCTCTTAACATTGTCTACGTGTTACTCATTCCTTACCGAGCGCTGTCTTATGTGCCAATATGTGACGAAAGAATGAACATTAAACACCTGCATGGTCCCCTGTGTTGCTTTGGTTAGATGTCCATTCATTGCAAATCAAATGAATAATCTCCACAATCCTGTGTTGCCTTGTACCTTTACCAAGTTA
Organism: Macroramphosus scolopax; assembly: GCA_901007825.1. Taxonomy (NCBI): domain Eukaryota; kingdom Metazoa; phylum Chordata; class Actinopteri; order Syngnathiformes; family Centriscidae; genus Macroramphosus; species Macroramphosus scolopax. Next base: position 76,790 of record CAAKHC010007867.1, on the reverse strand, counting down.
CCTTTCCTTGCATTATGAATGCATGGTCCCCCCCCCTCCCTTTCTTTCTTTTGTTTTGTGTAGAAATCGCTCCTCATTTCTTGCAAATGTGGCCCTAATAATTCTCTGTCAAATGCTTTGTACTTTAGGAGATGTTGAATTAAAGATTTAATCTATTGAAGTATTTTATTTAAAAAAAAAATAGAGACACACAAAAGGTTACTTCAAATATTTATCTGCTGCAGCTGTTGCGGCCAGATGTTGAGGAGGTTTTCAAAATGAATATAATTGAAATGAAATCTTATTTTAAAAATAAAACTAATACATGAATACAATCTATGTGGCAGTTGTCTGTTCCATGAGTAATGTTGTTTTGGTGTCCCAGTCTTAACGTGTCTCTCCCTCTCTTGCCATTTCAAATGGCATCTCTTTCCTGCCAGTGAGTACTGTAACTCCTCATCTGTGATTACCAGCTGTCTCTTGTACTTTGGGGGATTATTCATATCATTCAGGTCCATGAAAAAAAAAATCATATTATGTGAAAACTGTTTTTATAAAAAAGGTGAACTTTGCATGAAGCCTTTTTTGTCAGCATGTTGGGACGAATCAGGTAAACCCCCAGATCTCATCCTGAATTCGTTGGTTCAGTATGAGTCTATGTTTTGAGATCAGCCGTTGATGGGCAGGAGCATGATGTCCTATGAATAATCCCTGTGTCTCTAATACATTATCCTAATGGTCTTAAGTCTCCTCATAAACATCAGTTAATTAGTACTATAGCACTTTTTCATAAACATAACATAGTTTAGAACTGACCAAACTTCTTCATATTACATAATAACCATTACATTTACTATAACACTATATAACAACTAAAACACTTCTGGATCTGTTTCGCAATGTTTTGTTTAATTTCATATCAATGTTTTTTATCCATTGGACTGAGATGCTTTTAGTTATTCAGACACATGAAGTGAAGCTCCAGTTAGTTAGCTCAGTTCTGGCTCCATCTAGTGGTGAAATATTGCAACGTCAAGACAACACATCAGTATTGGACAGATGAAATGTGTCTTTAAATATTCATTATCTAGTTGAGTGAACCGGATGCAAACACAATATGAACATTCAGCTTGCACATTTCTGATTTATTGACGACTGTTATGCTACTACCCTCTGACTTCATGTCAAATTGTATCCCGATAAGTCATTTGTTGATTTGCTATATCCCTCTGACCCTGAACCCGCCCTGTATGCCACACCATAACTTCTCCTGACCAATCCAGACTCTGACAGCCTCACACAGCAGAGCCTGTCTGATGGAGAGGAGCAGCTGGACCGCCTCCAGCAGGCGGAGCTCACCCGAAATACATGCATGTCACTTTGGAGGGCAGGTGCAGTCCAGGCCTGGCTTGAGGTTGTCATGGGGATGCCCATGTACATCCGTGCCTGCTCTGAAAATGTCAAAAGTGGCAAGGTAAACCTTTTTTTTCTTTTTTGCTTGAGAGTGTGGTACGGTTTGAGCTGATTGGTATAATTGAGGTGTATGATAAAGACACTGGAGTTCTGCTGTTTAGGTGCTGCTTGGCCTGACAGATGAGGATTTAGAGCTTGGACTGGGTATCAGTAACCCGATTCATCGCAGGAAACTAAGACTGGCCATTGAGGATTACAGGAGAGCTGAAGGGAACCAAGGGTGAGCAACAGTTAACACTGAAGAGACCATGAATGATTTAATAAATAATATATACCCTTGTGTTCGTTGAGTATTTATCATCAGAGGTATCTATATGTCCCATAGACTATCAAAAGCATCTGAGATGGACCATCACTGGGTTGCAACATCATGGCTGAGTGATGTAGGCTTGCCTCAATACTCCCAAACTTTCCAAAGTCATTTGGTGGACGGGCGGGTGCTGAACTCTCTCAGCCGCAGAGAACTGGAGAGATTCCTCAACATCAGCGACCAGTTTCACCAGACCAGTCTACTTCTGGCGATACAGCTCCTGCAGATGCTCAGCTTTGATAAAGAGGTCAGAAATCAGATCAGATGAAAAGATTGGAAGCAGTTTTTCCTGGATTAACGTATAAACCTTTACTCAGTTACGCTGATGACACTGCACGTGATCCCTATAATCACCACTATTGCCTGAGGCTCGTAGTGCTGCCTGACCTCAGAAGACATGACCTTTCTTTGTGTTTTCCTTGGCCCCGGCCACATTAGAGCTTGCTCAGAGATCTTTGTGTTTTTTTTGCAGGCCCTGCAGGCACGACGGTCAAAATGTGAGCACCAAGACCGGGACCCCATTGTTTGGTCATGTCACAGAGTAATGAAGTGGATCAGAGACATAGATCTAAAGGTGGGTTTGGGGTCAGCGATGGCATTCCCTTTGCTTATCAATTTCTCCAGACGGACAGAAATCAGAGATCACATTTGAGTTTCGGTGTTTTATTGCTTTGGAGTCCTGTCACAATTGAAAGAAGGAGGAATAACAATCATGAATTAACATAGAGGTCAAGATGCAAATCATCCCATTGAATGCTTATCTGTCAAGCATGAATGTTTTCTGATATTACAGATGCACATCTTCTGTGTTGTGCTATTCAGGAGTTTGCGGACAATCTTCAGGGTAAAGGGATTCATGGAGCCGTGATGGCTCTGGACCCGTCCTTTGATACAGATGTCATGGCCAAAACCCTGGGCATCCCCTCCAACAAACACATGCTGCATCGGCACCTGTATGAAGAGATGAAATCCCTCTCCAGCCCTCACAGGTCTCCTCTACAGTCATTTCAAATGCTAAGAAATTCATGCAACAACAAATCAGAATATCTTGTAATATCCTGCCTTCCCAGCAGTGAGGAGCATGGCAGCGAGGTCATCTGTTCTCCTTCGCCTGTGGCTGTTAGACGCTTTGCTGAGGAAAGGATGTCTCTGAGAAGATCAGGCAAGGTACCATTTCACCATCATGAGATTAGAACGTAGAACGTGGGGCAAACCCACGAAGGGCACCTTGGGAACATGTGGGAAAACGCCACCTTTATTGTGACGCCTGTGTATCTTTCCAGAGTCCGCTGAGGTTCCGTGCAAACAGCCACTCTGTGGACTGCTGCGGCTCTCTGCCCAGAGAGGCCAGAGTTCAGGCCGTGCCTCGGGCCAAAGGCAGCCCGATGCACACATACAAGAGTGTGGAAATCACCAACCTCTGAACCAGTTTCAGCCCTCAAGATCGCCTGCACCACTACCGTTTACATTGATATTGTACTGCAGTTGTTTACTAATGAGGAAGACTCAGCATCAGTGGACTGTAAGAAAGTTGATGGATGAGTTGGCTGAGAGGGTCAAACCACATCACGACGTCGAGATTAAACCTGTGGCAGTGTACGTTTCTGCAATCCGGATAACAAACTAAACTCACAGCAAAGAAATTCCTCGTTCAAATTATATTTTATTTGTTTTAAATGCTACAGTTAATGTCTTGTAAGGGTCAAGAACAAAAACACTTAGTTAGGAAAACATCAGGACCGGGTTCAAGTTGTGAAGCTCGCAGTGTGATGTCACAGGAGGAGAGCTTGACGTTGGCCTTTCTAAATTAATATATATTTGATTAAAACTTATGAAATGTTTTATTCATGTTTTGCAGAAGCATACAGTTCCATTGTTTTGTTCTCGGGACTGGACTGACCACTTAATTCACAACACATATCATTACATCGGTCGTCATATATATCAAAAAAAAAAACATTTTAAACTTGATGGAGCTGCTGAAAATATACGAAGATCATTTTATGGAACCGGAAGTTTCGGTTTTTGTTTTTTTTTTCAACAAAATGTCCAAATAACTTTTATATTGTGGGTTTTATACCTTCTATAATACTGATATCAGTCCTTACAAGGGTAAAGAAAAAATAACTGAATGCAGTGTTGTTCTCATTTCATGCCTTATATGAAAGAGGTCCCACAGCGCTGTAGAGAAAAGATCATTTAATATGTTTTCACTGTAGAGATTAATATTCATTGTCACTAATCTGTGTAGCAGTTCATTTACATGCAACATACATATAACAAGGAGATACTGTTTTTATAAAACTGCATATTGTAGCATGTTGGGCCGTCTTTTCATGCATACTGCACTTTTGAAAAGTTAAGGTGGAGTCCATCTTCTCACCAGTGTTACAGTTCTACCCCACAAACAAACAACATGGCTGAATGTTGTTTTTTAAGAGGGAAAATTGGAAATATGTGATCATGTCATGTTTATACTATAAAAATACTATATGAATGAAAAAAGCAAACCAATGGATAGAATGCAAGTGTATATTTTGTACAAGAGGATCATTTTGTTTTCCTGTTCCTGAGCATGAAAACACACAACAGCTGTGTGCAACCGAAACCCTGAGGTGAATTCAAATAGTGAGAAAACAGGTTTGTCCGCCATTTTCTGGGCGTCTCCTGTCACCACATTGTTGAAGCAAAAAGGTAGACCAGTTCAAACCTGTGAGGGGACAGAAGAGGAGTTTTAATATGGCATTTACTGCACTAAGCTAAGCTATCGTAGCTGCTCGCATACCAACATTAAAGTTGGAACTGTTGTCCACTGTCACACACAGTAGAGGACTGTTACTTTCAGGACAAATGCATTGTCAGGCACTCATGCATGTTTGTGTTTTTCTGAATCAGTCCTGTATGTATTTATACTGTAGGGGGGTGTAGTATAGCACTGTGATATTTTAGAAATACACTCAGAATTTTAACAAATGTTTCAAGAGCTCATTGAGTGAATTGTGAAGATGCACATTTGGATTCAGTACTCATACTCCTGTCTGCATTTATGACCTGTAGTTTAACTGCCTTTTGAACTCAGCAGAGAGTTTATTCATTCATTTTAGCATTTTTAGTTTCTGATCCAGTAAAGATACAAAACCATTTATTCGTTACAGCTTCACAAATGCTGAGATTTATTTGCTGCTCTCCTTTTCTGTTGAGGTTTCTGGATGCTGATAAGACTACAGAAGCAATTAGAAGACATCACGCTTGGAATTTGGAACTTATAATAGGCATCTGATTATATTTGTAACATTTTATGGGACAAATTAACTGTAAAACAATATAAATAATTAAATAAATTGTTAGTTTCAGCCCTTCTATGCACAACAATCAGTCATAATTTTTCTTCTTGTTCAGATTACAATATGTCAAAATTGAAAATACATAATATTGTTACAAACAGAATAATCATCAATTCATGTGAAATATATTTTTTTTAATCTAGTAAATAAGATAGAAAAATACATGAGTATTTATTTTCAACAGATCATTCCAGAATTGGATAAACAAAATATAAAAACATTTTTTTAAAATCAAAAACAATTTTTTTTATGAAAAAACAATTGTATTTAATTATACGTTTTATTTAGTATGTATTTTTGTATTTATTGTTTATCCTTTTTAAAATGGCTTTTATCTTTCTCTTTTATCTGTATCTAAACGTGTCTATAGAAACATTAACAATGTTCCATTAGATTGTATTAACACTTATTAATTTCATGTGTCTGAACTTCGTCGACCTACGTCGACCTACCTTCTCCGGCGCTAGGACCGCGCGGACACCTGACGCACCTTACGGCGGGAGGGAGGTTCACTGCGCCTCAAGTTTGGACAAAGTTCCTGTCAACTAAATTGTCCTGTGTTGCGGTAAATACTCGCAGGAACAAACACAAAATCAGAAATCTCTGCTGAACTGGACGTCAGTTGCGTCTATGTTTTCTTCCTCTTCCTCTGCGTGTGTGTGTGCGCGCGGGTGTGTGAGTGTGATCTTCCTGACAACACCTGCGTGTTTCAGGTAACTCACCGATGAAGAGGGAAGTCCTCGGCCACTGAGCGGTGAAACGGTAAGGCCTCTCCTAGATCACCTTCACCACTGCGGGTCGGGTTAACACTTTAACCAGAGTCCTTTGGGGTTGTACGTGTTCATCTGTGTGTGGTTTTGTTGAGGTTTTACATTAATGTCCAGTAAAGGTGAATGTAGCTGCCTGTTGTTCCTTTGATTTTGGGCCACGTCCTCCCTCTGAGGTCTCTTCCTCCTTTACAAACAATGAAGCTGACACCTGGCTGAAGGTCACTCAGACCACTTTACCACTTTAATAATGCCATTGGGCTCATCGCTGTATCAGTGAAGTCCAGCAGGCCTGAGACATGCAGACAGCTCATGGAATGTATAATATGTCAACGTGCTCAAAGTGTAGCAGAGCCATTACGCATGAGTAGAGTCTTCATGTTTGTGACACTGCAGGATCTTCAACAGCATTCCTTGATGAGGATCTTTATATGATAACATGTGATTGTAAGCTAGTTTACTGCAATGCATATGTTGATATTCATGTAATTTAGCTGTAAAACATCCCAATAATTTCATGGAGAAAGCAGCCATCGGTTACACTGTATTTATTCAATGGACTGAAGTAGTTTCACTTTTACAGACCAATATAGAGACAGATTGTAGAACTCTGTATAAAACACACACTTACAATTAAAACATTCACACACGCACCGATAATGTATAACTTAAAATTTAAGTGCATGTACATACACATCGACAATGCACGTACACACTGACGTCTGCACACTTTGACAGCGTGCATGCGCATTGCAGCGTGCTTTACACGTTTAAATACGTGCACGTACACGCTAAACATATTCACAATACACCGCATTCCCACGCAGCGTGGTGTGAGCTACTTTTGTGTGTGTGTGTGTGTGAGAGAGAGAGAGAGTCTGAGTGTGTAAAATAATTTCAGCGCGCCCGGAAGTTGAGACAGTGTAACAGGAAGACACATCCTGTGTGCGGAGCGTCAAATGACCCAACAGGAAAAAATGTCTCATCACAGGCGGTTAACGGAGAATGCGGTAACAGCTGGTGTCGGTTCAGAATAACATCACAGAATAACTCGTACCGGCGGATATTAGGCTTCACAATTAGCACTTTTATGCTATCGATTTATTTATAATTTTAATACACGATTAACAGTGAAGACATTGTTTCAAGTCATAATGAACCAGAAGCTTGAGAATATGTTTTCTAACTAACTTTTAGACAACTTTACGGTAACGTTTAACGTAGGTTTCGGTCAGTTCCTTCTCATCAAGTGGGCACAATGTGCATATGCGTGCAAAGGTCCACAGTCAGGTCAAGTGTCCGGAAGTCAGTTTCATCACTGACTTCCTGTTACAGTGCAACAACTTCTGGGCGCGATGAAATTATTTTACATGCACACACTTCCCTCTCCCACACACACCACACACACATACACACAAACAATCAGCCGACAGCACACAGTGTGTTAAAGTGGTGTCACAAGTCAAATTGATAATCTGGAAATGATTGGGATTATTTTCATTTGAAGTAACACAAGACCGCATGTGTGTGTGTGTAGGGTTGGACAATACAGCAGAGACCAATATCACAATATTTATAAGAATGTTTACCTGATTGAGGTCCATTTACCTGTTTAATCTGTGGTTTACAGTGCTCCCCATCAGATTGTTCAGCTGTTCCTCTGAGTACCCGTCCCATTCTAACTGCCCTCAAAGGAGTGTAGCAGGGCCTGAGGAAGAACCATTTTAATATGAGACAGTCAACTTCACATATCACAATAAATGCATTTCTTTACATGGACCTCGGTAGAGAAGACCCTTCAGAGAACAAACACTATCATATTATTCTTTCCCAGTCCCAGATGTTTTGACTCATAAGCAGCCTGTGGGACCTGTGGGAGCCCTTCATCATCATGAATCCACCCTCCCAGCCCATCCCTTCATTTCATAGTCAGAACTACAATAAAAATTACAGGGCGTACTTAGTTTGTTAGGGTCGCACTAGTTATTTGGCGTCTATGCAAGAGGGATACAAGCTTGATATGATTGAAATCCTACCTGAACATCACAACACAGTCTTCACACTCTAAACAGTGTCGCTCCGTCCTGCTATCAGGAACTGAAATCAAAGATGCAGGATTTTTTTGGGTCTAACGCTCCACATTTTCTCCTCCAAACAGTCGTGCGGAAGGTTTTTGTTTGTTCATGTGTCCATGAGTCAAGCTTTTAGTTACAGACCTGTGAGACCATCGTTGACAGCATTTTTGTATTTGCAGACAATTCTGCTTTGAAATGGTTCCAAGTGACATTCCTGACTTCTGTAAATCTCTTTACTTTGATTTAATTTCATGCGATCTTTCCATACTTGTGGCTCAGTCTAATGCCTTAAGTCTAACATGCTCTAAATACAAAGCCACAGTAATATTTAAAGTAAACAGTCGTGTAGTCATGTCAATGTACTTACAGAGCACATGTAGAAACAACACACGTTGACCAACACGTTTTACAGAGAGGAGCACATCATAACTAGATACGATGCTCAGGTGAATCCCATTGATTATGTAATATGTCCATAGACTGTATAAAATAACAGGACAATGTCCATGAGGTGCTTTGACACTGCATCATGACCAGCAGGGGGCGACTGCACTGGTCGCAAGAAGAAGTCAGAGTGGAGAAAAATAATTAGTTGATGATCTTAATCCTCATTTCAAGTCTTCCCAGATGCAGCATTCATTTAGCAACCTGTGTTCCCAAGTAGGGTAGAACAGATGATAAAGCATTGTGTGCTTTGCAGCTTGGCTTGGTCATCATGTTGTTTATATAAGATATTAATAATATATGATTATAATGATATTTAATTGGGTGGAATAGGAGGTCGTCTCAGGGCAGCAACTCATTGACACTCACACCAGAGAAGCAGATGAGATAACGAGAGGATCCTAAAAGATCTTTCCTCGCTTCCTGCTGAGTCAGAGTTTGGACCAATCAGTCTGTTTCCAATGCGGCTTTATGCCAAATGTAAAGGTCCTGCTACATACCACTTTGCTGTGGTATGGAGAGCAAATGGAGCGTTTAACGAGCATCACAGCACAACATCAGTATTGTTCTGGACCAGGTGTTGACCAGATGTGAGGCTTTTATAGGCACAGTGTACTGTTTATCTCAAACGGACACTTCCCACTGGATGTTTTTATGTGAACACTTTTCTCCATGTGTATATTTCAGATTAGTCATCCGTAATGTTTTACATTAGTGGTTCTCAACGTGCAGGCTGGGACTCCCCCGAAATGTATTTCATCCAAACAAAACCAGTCAATAGTCTTTTAAATTATTCTCCAATTTATACTATTTCATTACATGTTGAGATGTAGATGTAGCCAGTGTCAAAGTGTCACAGGCAAATGTTTGTGACAAGCAGGAAAGGTTGGAGTCCACTGTTTTATATCTATATATATCTATATCTATATCCTGCCTTAGTGTGTCATTAACCCAATAAAAAAGGTTTATAGGTTTAAAAACTCATGAGCACATTAACATTAACCTGCGCTGGTGGTCATGTTATTGTGTCTGTATGTCTGCTTTGATCTGCTGCATTGGGACATGCTGTATATTTCACAATGATTATTGAGTAACATATTTGAATACCTTCACCATTACATTAGAATTGTCTGAGTGTGAGTCACTGCTCTCCGTGCGACTGTCTCTCAGCTTGTGGTTTTCATGTTAAGACTTGTTCTGACAACTGTTACCGCTGTACCAGACGCTGCCTTATAACCTGTTTTTTCACCAGGTTTTGTCATAACCTGTTTAGGCTAAAAATGTAGCAGTCTCAGCACGTTCTCTTTTTGTTTGGTATCAAAACCGACTAATGTATTCACAGATGCAGCCAGATGTGTTACAGTAAGAGTAGAAGTTTAGTCACAGTGCTGCCTGTTAGAAACTTTAACGTGGATCGACAGAAATGCACATTAAATACTGTAAAACCTGGAGGGTGGGCGTTTAACCTGCCTCAGGGAGTTCACCTGCTTCTGCAAAACATCTGGATCATTTACAAGTGGCCCAACGTTCTGCTGCTGTACTATTAACTAGCTCCTGCAAAACCTCATGTAATCCTGATTCTAATAGATTTTCACTGGCTCCCAGTTCCTGTGGTCTTATGTCACCAGCAGATGTCGAAGGTCCTCTGATCAGGATTTTTGCCGGGTGTTCCTGGATCTAGGTGTTAATGAAGGAAGCCCTTTGTTGCCGGAGTCAGCGCAGTAGTGAGCAGTTGTGTTCATATTACTGAGAAAGCCCAAAGGGGTTATCATTTTATCTTCTTACAGCTTTCAGAAGTACAGTCCTCAAACAGAAGTTTGTGAGTGTCTTTGCGATTACCCTCACCTCACTCAGAGTAGCTGTCAGTCATGATGTCACTTCAAATATGGAATTAAAACACTCATCAGAAAAATGAGCACTTGAACGTTAATCATTTTGATAAAAATCTTAAATGCCAGAAACCATCCATGAGAATCCGACGTGTACTTTGAGGTTTTAGTCCCATCAGCGAACGTGGAGGGGGCAGGATGACCTATACTGCAACCGGCCACCAGGGCGCGATCAAGATCTTTTGGCAGTCTCAAATGGCTTCTATCAGTAACTTCATTCAATTACACTAATTGAATCATTTTAGATTATTACACAATTGCAGCTCTCCAGTTAGCCTTTGTTAATGTCCCTTTTCTCTCTCCTCACTGTGTTTGTGCTCATCTGTCTTGCAGTCTGTCCTGCAGGGATGTGTTCCAACCGGAGGATTTGCGGCGGCAACGACCGGCCACCAAACAGATCTTCCAGCTCGGGGACCAGCGGTTCCGGAGCCCACTATGCCCTGTGCGCCCTGGGAGTTGGACTCATTGCCTTGGGTATTATCATGATTGTGTGGACTGTGATACCCTTAGACGGAGAGGCAAAAGACAGCTCCACCACTTTATTAGGCAACTCCACCACAGACATCAGTGGTGATGATGATGATGGTGATGATGAGAAGGAGACCGCTAAGTCTTCGTCAGTAGCTATGGTGCTGGTTGGAGTCGGGATAGCCATGTTGCTCCTGTCTATTTGCCTCGGTGTGAGAAGCAAAAGAAGAGCTCAAAACACAGCTCAGAGCCAGCCGGTCGCAGTCGGAGCCCCTTTCATGGACCATACGGCCGGGGAGCCGTGAGTGATGACTCTTCTGATTTTATACTTTTACACCTCTAAATATTCAAGTGTTTATATTCAGGTTTGGATTATTTGAAAATGTCTATGCGCATTACTTATTTCCAGGTCGTGAAACATTGTAAATCATTTTAAAGCCACTAGGTGCAGGATTTTAAATTCCCCACTAGAGTATCCTCTAGTGGTAGAACCTGATACAGAGCAGCAGATTTACAGGACATCCAAACCTTCAGAATAACTTTAAAATATATACTGTGAAAAAGGATAAGTCATGAATCAGTCATAAGTCATGAAGCAGTGTACATCTTCTCAGAACTTTAGCGGAGAGAATCGCAGAATCTCTGTGAAGCTCATTCTTAGATTGATGTAAATTGTCCTGGGTTTTACTTGAATCCGGTAATCCAGCTAAATTATTAATGCTGCCTCTTAACAGGCCCAAACTCTTGTCACATAATTTTCATATTTCTGGCGAAAGAACCACCACATTACCAGCTAGCAGCATCATGGTACGCTTAACACTTTCATTCAGTTGTTGCGGCTGCTTCTTGATATTGTCCTCGACCTCCCAGTGAGCGAGAGTTGTTACAGAAGTGTAAAGATAATATGGAACGGCTCCAAAGTGAGTATTTTTAAAAGTGCTTTCTCATCTTTTACCAGCCAACCTACGTTCAATGTTCCGAGCTACGAGGAGGTCGTCGGCAGCGAGGACTACCCTGTCCGTCAAAGCAACCTTCGCCACAGCACCTCCCAGCTGCCGTCATATGAGGACATCTTAGCTGCTGTGGAAAACGAGGGAAGGGAACCCTCCAACAACCCTACTGAGGACACCCCTCTCAACGATCCCACAGCAGCTTCCAGCCCGACCGCTGAGCCCCCGGCGAACCCTGCCCGTCTCGCACCAAACCCTAGTTTGCCCACTCGCAGCAGCAGCCGAGCCAGCCGTTTACTACGGCCCCTGCGTGTCAGGAGGATCAAGTCAGACAAACTGCACCTGAAGGACTTCCGCATCCAAATCCGCAGCCCCTCACAGAATCCAGTCACCATTGAGCCCATCACTCCGCCGCCTCAGTATGACAATAAGCAACCTGAATTAGGGTAGTGCCTCCTTTATTGCCTCCTCCTGATGAATAAAAATATCCCTGGATTAAATGGAATGATAACATCTCCAAAAACCCATTTCAAGGTTGGCAATAAGTAGGTTAACTGTTGCTGTTAGCAGCGTGATGGAGGCGGTGCAGAAACACCGCTAGGATGAGAACATTTGAAGTGCATCTCAGGCTCTCCAGTGAAGCTTTTATTTACTGTGCATTACTGGATCTGTGTCAGAGGATATGATGTTGGTTGCTATAACATCAGACTGCCTATGAGTTTTTATTATTATTATTTTATAGCCCATTGTAATGTGCAGTCCTGGACAAGCTCGTTAACTCCTAGTTTTAACCTTACCGGGTGCGGCCTTTTGATTCTGATTATTTGTGGATTTATTGAAACCTGGTTATGTGGTTATTGAAAGGGGGGGGATTAATTGCATGGGAGATTTTAAGTGGTATTAATTATCAAAAGCATTGTTTGTACAACCATTTTCAATTGTGATTTGTATGAAAAAAAAATACGAGATTTATTAATTCTACAGCTGTTGGATGATCTTTAAATTGCGTTTTAATCCCTTGTCTTTAAAACGTTACAGGAGAAGAAAAATGTCAATTAAAATGAATTGAGCTTTTATATGTGAGACATTCCTCATCGTCCTCGCTGGCCGGAGCAGCATCGTGCAGATCTGCTAAACACAAAGTAATACAACACAAGGTTGTCGCTGCGTTTCCTAGTTTTATAATTGCTATGGTGAGTTTGATCGAACTGTATTTATTTTGAAAAAGATAAATGTTTTGTTTTTATGTTCTATTAATAAAAGCCATCTGTAGATCTTTGCTCTGCTCTTTTGTATTCAGTCACCAGGAGAAACTTTCCATATTTGACTCTGCTTTTACAGTCATTGATTTTAATTTTGATAGACTGATATTTAGCGCCCACCAGTGGCCAACAAGTGTAAATGATCGAAACTGAACTGAAAGTTCTTCATTACCCTGCTTCTGAGTGTTCAGCTAAAACTGAACTATCTGAAACAAATAAGAAAAAGAATTATAATCGCACAAAGTGTAAAATTCCTCCTGATATATAACTGAAGGGTGTTTAACTCTTACATGTGTTACTTAAACCTATATTCCATAACTGGGTCAGATATATGTTTTGAGATTATATAATATGTAGTTCTTGTTCATGTAAATACAAATGAAAGGGTTAATTTGATGTTTTTACTTTTAATCTAGAGTTTTATTTAATCACAGAACCATGAAAGCAAAACTATTTGCAGTGTTTCCTTTTTTATTTTGGCTATTTATTCGTTTATTTATTTTCAAATCACTTCTATTTTCCTAAGCTCTACCCTCGCCTGGATTCGGAAGGATTTTTCTTTTTTTTTTTTTTTTTTTTTCTTTTTATGTGCAGCTGCCATGTAGCAGAGGGAGGAACAGCTGGCTGCGGGAAGAGCCAGCCCGGGGAGTCAGTCACATTCCTGGCTGGGATTCAATGACTGAACCAGACACAAACAAACAGAGAGAGAGAGAGAGAGAGAGCGAGAGAGAGAGAGAGAGAGAGAGGGAGAGAGAGAGTAAGTGAGTGAGTGAGCGAGAGAGAGGGGGGGAGACAGACAGAGTACGCCAGACTGGGCAGACAAGGCATATTTCGGGCGCACTATAGGAGTGCCTAAAACCGCAGGAGCGCAGAAAACGCAGTACTTCCCGGTGATTGTGCTTTGGATAATACGACTTTCGAATTTAGAAGTTGTCGACTGTAATTGCGTTGTGCTTTCGGAAACTGTTCTTATGAATTCGGCAGTCTTCAGTTTTCTGAATGGACGCACTGGGAAGCTCATCCGGTGACATGGAAATGCGCGTTATTGAGCGTGTGGCTGGATGCTGAGTACGCCCGATCCGATAAGTCAATTTCATCTTTCATTTTGAGGTTTGAACGCTCTTTTCCAGCCGGCAACAATATGGAGGTTACGAGCTTTCAGCCTCATCCCGGACTTCAACAAACTCTGAAGCAGTTTCATTTGAGCTCCATGCGCTCTCTCGGTGGACCGGCGGCGTTCTCCGCTCGGTGGCACCAGGATTCACTCTTCACTAAAGATGGGAAATCCACAGAAATCATGCTCAATCTTCCGGCTCAGACACCACCGGTGATGTCCGGTCCACTTTTCATTCCGTCCGATCGCTCCACGGAGAGATGTGAGACGGTCCTGGAGCGGGAGCCCATCTCCTGCTTCGTCGTCGGGGGCGAGAAGCGACTGTGCCTGCCGCAGATCCTCAACAGCGTCCTGAGAGATTTCTCCCTCCAGCAGATCAACTCGGTGTGCGATGACCTCCACATCTACTGCTCCAGGTGCACGGCGGACCAGCTGGAGATCCTCAAAGTGGTGGGGATCCTGCCCTTCTCGGCTCCGTCCTGCGGGCTGATCACCCAGACGGATGCTGAGCGCCTTTGCAACGCTCTCATCTACGGCGGTACTTACCCTCCCCACTGCAACAAGGAGCTGGGCTCTCTGGAGTTGGAACGAACCGAGAAGAGCTTCAAAGTGTATCACGAATGTTTCGGTCGGTGTAAAGGCTTGTTTGTCCCTGAACTGTACATCGGCCCGAGCGCTGCCTGCATCCAGTGCCTGGACTGCAGACTCATGTTCCCACCGCACAAGTTCGTGGTCCACAGTCACAAGAGACTCGAGAACCGGACAGTCCACTGGGGGTTCGACTCGGCCAACTGGAGGGCCTATGTGCTCTTAGACCCGGACTACACCGGCAAGGAGGAGAAGAGTCACCTGGAGCAGATGCTTAAAGAGTTAAAGGGAAAATATGATCTGACGGGCAAGCTGTCCAGGAAATCATGCAGAGTAAGTGTGGTCTGTTCCACTTTCTTTTATTCACTCGTTGTCTTTTAGGAACTCTTTGGTGTTTTGGGTTTGTATCTATGGAAATCTCCCCAGCCCCCCCAGGCCCATCACACAATCTGCATTCATTTCCATTCATTATGCCTTCTCATTAGGTCTGACTTGTCAGAGTTAATTGATTGTTTGTATCTTTTCTAATTGTTGGAAGTCCTATTAGGTGACAGTGAAGCCTCTAACCATCAGCTGACACCCCTGAGCACCCCCGCCCCCTCCCCAGGGCTACCCAAGGGTCTTCTGCATTATGATAAATGGAGCCTTGATGATATATTTTATTAGTGTGGGGGGTGGCCTATTAAATTGCCACAAGGTGAGGGTGGGGTTAAGAGTTTAATGAGGTTTGGGATATGGAAATGTGTGTGTGTAAGAGAGAGAAAGGGGGAGGGGGGGTAGGCCTGCCTGGTCAGGATAGGATAAGATGTGTGTGTGTGTGTGTGTGTGTGTGTCTGTGTCAATGTCCAGGCTCCTCGCGTGGATCAGAGATTTTTAGTTTGGACAAAGGGCCAGGAGACGAGGTGGCGGTTCCTTAGTCACAGAGCAGCTGCTGTGTGGGACTCTGCTAATGAGTGGACATCTCTGTATGCATCACCATAGTGCTGCTCCAGTCTGAGCAGGAGCCAGGAGATGTCTCACAGGGGAACCTCAGCTTTCTCTCCATAAAACTGCTCCGGAAAATGTTTTTATAGATGTGGTCGATGGAAACAGAAGTCACGACGGGAGGAAGATTAAAAGATGACGATGCGATCACGGGGCAGGTTTCAGTCTGAATCTGCTATGTTGTGGCTCTCGTGCTACGAGAGGCCCTGAATGCAGCACATAAGCGGATGATTTATACCATGTTTCCCAAGAATTTGACACTCAATCCAGACCAGATCTTTATACAGTTAATAAATATATCAGTCTGTAGAAAAAGTCTTGCACCTGTGGCTAATTCCTTCCTAAACTGCAGTCAGCAGGCCTTGATGTATCACCTGTGTGTTATATATTTTTCCGAAACGGTGAGTCCTGCGCTGACAGTCTCTCAGTCTGTGTGATATACACAGGGGCTGAGCATCATGGACAGAGTGTGGTGGTGGAGGGGGCGGTGTGTGTTTGCTGTGGTTCACTGTCAGTCGTGTCCCAGTTAGCAGACAGGCCTGCTCCTCAGGGAGCTGCACACCAGCACTCTCCCATACATCAGGCTGACAGGCCAAGCTGCTGAAAGGCCGGACGGGGGCTCGCAGACCAAGCTTGGCTAGGCTTACCCATGAAACAAAAACTCAATGTTATCAGTCTGCCTCAGCCTCCCTCTGATGTCAGAGTGTTTTATTAATAAGAGAGAGCCTGGAAGGTAACCTCCTCTGCCCTGTTTCATCCGTCTAGACTCCCATCTCTTAGTGGTTGTTAGTAAAACACTGTCAGAAGAGAAATATCACGCAGCTTGTGTTTTTTTCGTGGAATAGGTTTGAAATGCAGTTTGGTTGAAACACTTTCAGCGTTATTCCAGTTTGTATTGATCAGTCGTGAATGTAGAAAGTGAAACCGCCTGTTCTTTTTTTTTCTTTTTTTTTTTTAAATAACTGCAGCCTGCTCACAAAAGCAGAAGCCGGATCAGAGGGTGGAATGAGACCGGCGAATCACTGCGTCTGTTTTGCATCAAATCTGGCATTTGGTCATTTAGCCCGTTGCCTAATGTGCAGATGAGGGCAGATTGCTGAGAGGAGGCTGCAGACTCTCTCATTCAGAAGATGCAGGGTGTGTGAGCCAGGCCTTGACATGTGTTGTCAAAGGGCCGTAACCCCTGACCTTTCCCCAAAGACACTGACCCTGTCTTCCCCCATTCTTTTCACACCATCCAATCAAATGCCCTTGTGTCCAGTCCTATGGCCAGATGGCTGTCTGATAAAGGGCAAAGGGATATACAGTGGTCTTAATACCAAACATGACTCTCCAATGCAGCTTGATTCAAGTAAAACATCATGTTTTACGGTGTTTGCACTGCTGTTGGGAATAATACGGATTATTGCCGGATGACTATCACACAGCCAAAAAAATGTAAAACAAAAAAAGTTTGGAAACTGGGATTTTTACTCCAATTTAAATGGGTTGCTCCGCTGGGTTGAACCTCATGTATAATCATTCAAATGTTAACTTTTCTGATTAGCATGAACATCTCTAAGAAAGAGGATTGGAATTGCAAAAAAAAAAAAAAACTTTCCTCAACCCGGAGTCAAACACCTCTGAGTGGTAACTGTAGAAAATATCCCTAAGTAATAAGGCCAATGTGATCAATCATCTGACTGAGTGGAGAGTTGAGGGGGGCTCGGCGAAGCTGTGCAGACCTCTCTTAATGGAATGGATATTAAAGCCATTCAAGTGCGGCCAATTTATGCCATTTTTTATCCTATTGTTCTCCTCACTCAGAAATTAGCCTCAAACCTGGAGCAAATCAATCAAGTGTGGGCCGGAGGGGAAGTGGTTGGGTTTTTTTTTTTTTAGTCATTAACTGTTATCCAAGTTCATGAATTCACAAAAAAACATCAGTCTACTTCCCGTTTTTATCAGGAAAAGAGCATGAGAGTTTTTCCTTGCATGTGTGTGTTATCAGGTATATCTGCTATATGCGGTGTGTTTGCATGGAGGAGAGGAGTGTCATGACTGGATCAACTGCGGGGGCCAGATTAAAATGAGCTCACTGCCGGCTCATTTCCATTCCCATCTGTCTGCTGACCTCTAGGAGCCGGTGAAGGCTGACATGGTGCATCCTTGTGGTCCATGTAGGGCCTATCTGCCCAATATTTACCCAGCCAGCAACACCCTGCCAGATTTTGCAGATTTCCAAATCTGGAGGCTTTGACGTACAACAAATCCATGCTTTTCCTATTTTCATGCTCATCATTCTTTTGAGAGCATTCGCCTGAGTTCTCCCCCCATCACCCAACTCCCTAATGACCTGCCCCCACAGAAAACCATCACCTTGTCTCTGCAGTGCAGGCTGGACACAGCGGTTGACCAATGCAGGGACGGCGAGTCACAGCAAAGGGGTGTCAGGAGTTCCCAGGGGTTGTGGCCTCCATTCTCCCAGCGGTGACCCCATGTTAAAAGAGTGTCAGCTGGGGCTCTGTCATGGGTGATGTGTGCTAAAGACCTGCCGCCTCCTTTGTTTGAGGGTCGGGGCTTTCAGTGGCTCTGAAGTGCAGCCATTCCTCTTTGTTAGTGCCTTGTTTCTTTGGGTGGTGTGTGGATAGGTCTGTAACCTCCAGCCTCTCCCGGGGTGGGAAATCCATGCCCGTGAGGTCGACATGTCATCCGCTTCCTGGTTATGTCTCCAAACCGGAATGGAGCCAGAAGTGGTGTCTGCATGTATGACAGTGATACGGAGTTGCAATTATATCAGTATTATAATAAATCGTCTGTAAGCAGAATTATATCATGATAAGGATTTTATTATGGATTTTAATTCAATTGAAAGAAGGCTTCTGCATAAACGTGTTTACAGAAATGATATAGGAGGATCCTGATACTGAAATATGCAGAGAGAAAAGACGCTAGGACTTGAAGATGTTGAGGAGCATGTCGTGTAGACATCTTGTCTCTTGTATCGGAACAACCATAAAATATCAATATTCTGCATTGCTGCACTGTGTATTTGTTTGTTTCAGTGAGTGGACGATGTTCTCCTCCGCTCCTCTTTAAACTTGGACGACGCAGCTCAGTGCTTATGTGTGAAGACTTCTTGTGTAACTGTAGGAGTGAGGGCGGTGATCATTAGTGTTGATCAGCGATGATGAGAGGAGAGAGGAGAGGAGAGGAGCCCTGGCTGCAACCGCAGTCAACAAGCCAGTCAGTCCGCCCGCTTGTGGCAGAACAGATGCCTGTATTGGGTTAGTGTTATTCCACAATCATCATTAATTTCTCCTCGATCACCTCCTGATTTCAAGCTCTGTGATTAAGAGTCAGGCCCATCTGGTGCAGAGACAGGAAATCCCAGAGTCTGCATCTGCTGCTGGCTGAGATACTAAGCTGCGGCAGTCAAGGGGGGTTTAAACGCTGATAATCCTACATAACTCCTGGAATGCAGAGACCACAGTGCACATCAGAACCAACATCGTCTCTGGACAGCGTCTTCAGAAACAGAGATAGACTCAGACGAAATTAATGTCAGTTGCTTTACATCCTCAGACTCTCTCCTCCCTCCCTGGCCGATTCAAGGCATGCTCACAATATATACCCAGTCCCTCGGGAAATCTTGTAATTAGAGCACGAGAATACTAAAATGGAGACACCAACAGTTGAATTGCACAAACCAATTCAAATGCTATTCTGATTAGACTTCAGAGGACAAAGACAGCAGCAGGAAAGCAATATTTAACCCCCTTAAATTACCCCTCTGTCTCTCCTTAATGACCTGCAGTTCTAAGCCACATAAATGTTAGACCACATTGGAGACGTGCTAATGGAGCTCCAGCCAGAGCAGAAGTAGGCCCTGCTGGTGCCATATGACAAATCGGCATGCTGCTCTTGCCTACAATCCGCCCACAGACCACCTCCAAAGCTATCAGGAGGATTAGCTCACGCAGATAAACCAAACAGACTGCTCAGTGTTCAGACAGCATTTGGTCCAAATCTTGTTTGTTTTGATGGCTAGCAGATCACACTTGCAATTGGTGCCAAATTGCTCCACAGTACAGTGTGCGGCTGCGGAAAAAGGCGGATAAATGTTTTAGGGATTTACATGACTCCCCCGCTCTTTAGGATATGCATAATTTATTTTGGGATTAGGATGGTTCACATCGACTACGGAGTCTCCGCCGAGTTCAGAAGATGGCGTAAGGGAGGAGAGAAGGAGGGGTGCAGTTTAGTCTTCGTCTGCTCGCAACATAAAAGCTCCGAGAGCAGTTCTGCAGAAAATAGTTTGCTTTGCAGACTGGTTTTGGGTATGTGTGTGTGGGCAGGGGTGCGCCTCAACATTTTGAGGCCTCTGTCAGACTCCACACACTCTTAGAAAGGAGTCATCCTCAGTTGGAGTCTGCTCCGTACGCTTGTGATTGGAGGGCGGCTGTGGTTGCTAAGCAGAGCTGCTCTTCCTGTGCTAAATAAGAACTTCATGCTCTCTGGCTGGTGGACTCAAACAAGCGTGCCAGAACACACACTCACACATATGTACGCACAGACCTCACAGTGCATAAACCTCTTACAGTACAGAGACCTCACCTTCCTCCATTCATTGCCCATCATCTTTCATTGTGACCTCTACGCTGTGACACAACCAGTCTCACCTCCTCCTCCATCCACCTCCTCCTCCTCCTCCTGCTACTGTTGCTGCTGCAGCCTTCTCCAACTCAGACCTCCTCCTCCTCCTCCTCCTCCTCCACTCAGCATCACACACGTCTCCCACAGGTCAGCGCTGTAGAGCCCCCCTCTCCAGCACAGAGACCTCCTTGTCTGACACCTCCTCTGCCATGCTATCATTATTCACCTCCTCCATTTGACACCATCTCGACCCTGTAGGACACACACACAACCCATACATAGACACGGGCTCTCCTCCGCTGAGATCTCCTACTGCACTCCCCCTCACACTGCATTATACTTAGATCTCTACCTCCACTCTGGTGAGCACATGATGTATCCGTCTGCATTGAGACGGGCCTACATGCACCACATGTTTAACTGATAGATAGATAGATAGATAGATAGATAGATAGATA
>CAAKHC010007867.1:11503-56009 GCA_901007825.1 Macroramphosus scolopax | reverse complement strand
TTAGTTATTCAGTATTACAGTCACCCCGGGATCCGTCATGCTCACTCTTTGTCACAGCCTCATCTGGTCAGGTGAAGCTTCTCCCTTTTTGACCTTGTTAGTCTTGTACATTACATCATTCTAAAGCAGGGTGAGTTTCATCTGGACGCATGCATTTTGTTTCATTAAGTGTTTCACCTGCCCCACCCTGCAATAACTTTGCTCTTTGTATCAGTATAGTCAGCATTTAGAAAGACAGACATGCAGATGGGCTGGTTGTTAACATGCTGGTGACACCTCCTCCTCTGGCCCCTCCCTTTTACAGGTGTTCAATACTGTACTGAACCTGCTGTTTCTGCTGCCCAGCAGAGCCTCCTGCGTCCCTGCACTTGTGGCATCGACAAGCATCTGGCTGTATTTCAAGCCAGTCGACCAGTGCAGACACAGACAGCCATGGTCTGAAATAGAGCAGACCCACCCTTGATCCTATAATGAGGAGGCTATTATAAGTCCTGTGTCTTAAGCAGTGCATGACCGTGTCAGGGAAGAGTTTAGCTAGCAAACACATTATCTTGAAAAACGTCAAGCTGCTTTTCAGATTATCAAGAAAAACTAAGTAATCACCTTGTCTTTTGGCGCCAACGGGCTTAATCTGAAGGAGCGTGTGTTTTAGTGGAAGGTCATGTGACATGCTCGACAGAGAGAGAGCTTGTAAAGAAAACAAAATATGAACCTGGAACACATGAAGCGACATAGAAAACTAAAAAACAATCTGATATTCTGAAGTCGCTCGTAACCGTGTATCAGTGGACGGTGTTATTAAATCAAGTGAAAGATGATAGTCGGGTCAGGGCATCTGTCCCATATGGAATGTATGAATTACACCAGAGGTAATAAAAGGGTATTGTTGGTGCACTCGTCTTCACAAAGACTCCCACCTTTGCAAGTCCATATTTAATTCTCCCTTTTCAGCTGCTCAACTGTACAGACCGCTGATATAATAAGTCCCTCCAAAGAGATTAGTCGCCCTATCATCAACGCAGCTCCCTAATTTCTCCGCCTTTGTTGTGCTGCACGCCGTACGAAATTGGATAAAGGGGCTTGGTCAGACACAGTGGGAGGAAGTGGCTTTTGTGGTGCTCGCAGGTGCAGCGGAATGACAGTAGGCTTGAAGTGTTGCATGTGTGTGTACGTATGTGCACGGCTGCATGTATGTATGTGCGCGTGCAGGTCTGCGACCGGGCCGGGCCGGCAGGGTTTGTGCTCCCCGGTGCCGAGTGCCGCTGAGATACACCAGGAACCTCTGGAGCTCAACTTGAACCCTCAATCACAGGCCTCCTCAGGGGTTTGAAGTAAATTCTTCAGGCGAATGGTTTTCTCTCCCCTTCCTCCCCCCCACCCTCCTCTTTCTCTGTCTTTCTGCACACATCTGGTGAACAGAACTAGCACCCCTGTCATCTTTTACTGCGTTGAGGTCATTTCCACCCTATCAGTAAAGTGGAAACACATGATGTGCAGGGTTCGGCCTTCATCGGGTGGGGCTGGCATGGACCAGCACTGACACAGCTTTACAGCCAAGAGCTGCCAAAACAGCCGTTCTACGATAGGCCTCCGACTTGAAAATGGCCATTTTGGGTAAATAATGTCCGAATACTGACTGTCAGATACAAACAACTCTGCTTACTTGCGTTTTTAAACATGTAGACATGTTTTTCTCTTCAATGCATCGTCTTAAATGTGTTCTGACGTGAAATGAATGAGCTCATACTAGCTTGCAAAAGCAGTAAAATTAGAGCTCGAAATTTCATTCAGGGCCCTTTGAAACTGTAAAAAAAAATGACTAAGCATTGTTTGATGTGTAAAATGAATAACAACACAGGAAGGACATTTTTCTGCTGTTTGAGTTTTTCCCTCCCCGTTCCAAATTTTTTTTTTTTTTTGCTATAAAATTCCTCCCTTCACACGCTTTTCCTCTCTTAATCACATTATTCTTTCCACCTGGTGAGCTGGAGCGCCGGGTAGACTTTGGCAGACTCCCTGGATAAAGGGTGTGTCCTCAAGTTTAATCGGGATTCTCCTTCTGCGAAAAATAAAGTGGATTTCCTCAATTCTGAGCCTCGCTGCCGCATTCTCCTCTCATACTTCACACTCGTTTCGCAGTGTTTGTCATTGTCAGGAATCCGAGCTTGTGTCGTTTGTGAAAACCCGGCTCCACCATCTGACACATTTTGCCGGATTTCTTGACAGTGCATTATTAGAATCAGCGTCATATGAATTAATTGTTCCGCCACTTTTATGGGAACATTTTTTTTTTGTTTTTTTTTTTCGCATGTAAGAAACGTCTTCTTTTTATTCATGACAATGACTTAAACAGTAAAAAAAAAAAACATTCACCATACTTTAAAACACTGTTATAAATGGAGCTTTACTATCTTGTTACATGGTTCTCGAAATTCCAGTTGCACTGTGGTTTCCATTTGGTGGTAGACAGAGCTGCAGTGTAAAAAGGGGTGGGCTGCAGTCTGTCAGTTATGGCTGTCTGTGGGTAGACTACAGGCAGAGTGGCTGCTACAAGCAGATGCGTCGAATTTTATCCGTGCTGTCCAACAGGACTCCATCATAGACTGCAGCACTCGTTATTGAGGGCACATACTCCTGTAACTGCATGCTTCTGTCCTCATTACCTCTGCAGCAGCTTAGCTCTTCGCCTTTGTTCTCTCTCTTGGCTTGAAACTGGAGAATACGGAGAGAAGTGCTGAGACTGCAGTTAGCCCGGCTGCCCACAACTTCTGCCGCACAGGAGAAAACATAGCACAGACAACCACCACCCCCCTGGCCCTCTTGTCTACATATTTCCACAAAGCCAAAGCACAGGGGACGCTCTGGTTTGATTCATCATCCTGACTTAGACGTAGGCTGGTTTCCTCAGTACTTCTTAAATTCGGTCGGTGCTGCTTGTATGCTTTTCTCCGAGTTAAGCGTTTCACTCTCCAAACATTCAAAGATGTATTTGTGTGTTGGCCTACTGACCAACTGCCCTCACAGACAATCAGCTGTGTGAAAGGCCCCATAGACAGAGGCGTTAAACAGCAGCCACGCAGAGTGGCTGCAAGGACAGTAAAAGTTTTTATCTCACTAATAAGCCAGAGCCGCAACTCCCCTAATGGCTTAGGCAGCCATGCCAAGGGGTTGCCGGGAGGTCATGTTGAATTGCAGGACATAAACGGTTGATTCCAACCGGTAGAACAAATAAAGGAAGAAGAAAGACGGGGGGCGTCGGAGGTGAGCAGAGGGGAAAGAAAGTTGTTATTGGAAGAGCAGATAATCACTTGAATTGATTTGAATGCTTTTGTATAACAAGGCAATCAGCGGCCTTTTAACCCTCCTTCCCACCCGGCCCGGCACGCTCACAAACCTTGGAATCAATCCGAGCACGCTGCCAAAAGGGCGCAACTCCTACACAAGTGACAAGCGAGTGAAAATATTTGAGCCGAGTTTGCCGAGCACTCGGTGGTGGTCGGAGAAGTAACGGTGTGAGGGAGGCGATTTGTTGAGTTTGAGTTCAAACTAAACTTTGTCTCAGATTCATCTCCCTCCAGCTGAGGTGTACCGGTCCTGGGAGTGTTTGTTTTAGGTGAAGTCAGTGCTGGAACAGAGTGTTGTGAACCGCAGGCCAGACTGTGGTTCTGTGGTTCGGCTTCGACCTGAATGCAGACGGCTCTGTTTGTTTTGCCTCTCTGTTTCTCAGGGAGAAATTTAGACGCTGCCAGAGTCCTGCCCTCACACCCAAGCCACGCAAATAAAACCTCTTCGCACAGAGAAAAAAAAAAGTACCTGGGTGTAGCCGCTACATCTGGACTGCACCACCCAAGCACAGGGGTACTTATACCTCGGTGTCTCCGCTCCTCACTCATCTTGTAAACCGGCTCTTTGGCAGATGAGACGGCGGTGTGATTGTTTCGGTGGCAGGATGTTTGTGTGTTTGTTCCAAGCATTTTCATAAATAGCAGTTTTTATGTTGCTGAGGTCAACTAGTTTTACTAGACAGGAGAGGCAAGTCCAGAGGCAAGGAGGCCTCCCCACCATCTGGCAGCCATAAAAGGGGGAGCAGGAGGTTTTTTAGTGGGGGTTTATGGGATGTAGGGTGAGACACTGAGGGGAGGAGAGACAGAGTGGATGGTGGACTCTGGTTGCCCTCGAGCTGCAAAGCTTCCTCCGCGATCTGAATGACAGGTCAGAAGTTCATTGCCTTTTTTTTTCATCCCGCATCTGCCTTGTAAGGTGAAGGAGGAGACGGCTGGTTCAGAGTTCGAGGGCAAAGGAGAGATCGTTTCTGTGAAGCCGCTATCGCTGCTGTGCATAAAGATAGACTGATTTAATGAGTTGTTTCAGAGAACTGTTTCAGCTCCGGGTGTGTGTCCCCGTGTTGTTGCAGAAGATCAGACCTGAGTCCTTCAGATGGTGCAGAATTATGTGGCTGCGTAAACACTGGTGATTCAATGGCCTGGTGTTGTTTGGGTATGCGTCACCCTCTCAAAGCGCTCTGCACACCACAGAGTAACAAACAGGGAGCTTGTTTCACACGATTACAAACCAAGGTTCTCTACTTTGTTAATAGCCAGGTGTCTTTATTCTGTTTGCACATCTGACTTACAGCGTGAATAACAACAGCGCTAAGCCTCGACAATACTGGACTTTTTTAGGCCAGCGAGGTTCTCGTGATTTCGGTGATGAAGACACCCCTGAGAGTCTCAGTTATGTTCTTCTGGAAGATTTCTTCCCCAGTTTTAAGAGCCTGAGCTCGGGCTTCTCGGTCCATCCGTAGCTGCAGTTTATAGGTTTTCCAGAATGGGGTTATCATTGCAGAGGACTGCTTTGCTGACTCTGGCACTGATACCTCCCATAGAGATTTCATCTTTTGTTATGCTGCAGCAGAGATGTGTTAACCCTTTAGCCCCTTCAAGATACTTAGGTAGTTGAAGGTTATGCAGCTTTGTAATCCATTTTAACCTTGTTCCTCTATGTACATAAAGTCACGTCGTGCGCCAAAACCTTGTATTTAGAAAAGCGGCGACTTTAGAGGAAAATGAAAAGAAGGAATATGAAAAGATTTCTTTAAGCTACTTACCGCAGACAAAATCGGATGAAATCACCTTGTCACTGTTTACCTTCAACTCTGCTGTGTGCAGCACTTCATTCAAGATGGAGGCGGAGTGGCTCTGTGGGCTTTTATTGAGGATGCATTGGAGTTACCAGATTTAATCCCAATCTGCTGTTAATTCTTTTCATTAGTCAAATATTTGTAAGGGAACCAACACCATTGACGTAGGGAAGAAAATCCTACCTGATCTCTACTATAAAAGTAAGAGTAAAACCCAATTACTTCCTTGTATTAATTACTTCTATTGACCTCTTTCCCGCGCCAGTCTGGGTGTTTTTAGACGCTCTGCTGCTTCACACAGTTTGTGTATGAAGAGAAGTAAAAGTGCTGAGAGCCAAAGAATGAGAGCGTGTTTGGTAGGCACGCCCTTGTAGGTTTCTGTGTCACTCAACTCTATTAAATTTTTAATCGTTTCCTTGCTGTGGTACAGGGCTCAACATGGCTCTGCCCAGCCGCACACTGTTCGACTCCATTGATGGTCGGAAAGAAAAACTGTAAGAGGAGGATTCTGTCATTAAGACAAAAAAACTGTGTTCTTTTTTTTTCCATGTTGCTCGGTCGTCTCGCTCATGTAGGAGATTCATCAGCGGCGTTTTACCCGCGGAGAGCAACCGCTTGGCTTCTAGGTGGACGGCTGCTAATTAACTCAGCAGGAGTTGATGCTGAGCTAAAATTGATGCTATGTGTCTCAATGCTGCGTGCTGAGGCAGACACCACAGTGTAATCTAGTCCAACACCAGAGGCAGTTTATGTGCCACTGTCATTCCAAAGTCCTTGTTAATGGATTTATTGGAGTGTCTCCAAAAATTATCATGATAATGGCATTAAATATACTCCCATCGCAAAGACCGTTGATTGCACTCGACAAATTTTAAAGAAAGCATCAAAGGCACCTTCAAAAAGCAGCCGCAGTGAAAGAATCCAGCCAGGGATTCGCTGAGAGACTCTCAACCTACTTCAAGCTGTTTATTCGCTCACATTTTAGCGTCACGTCAAGATGTGAAGCGCTAAGAGACAGCGTGAAATAAAGCGAAGGTCCTTGATTGAGGGGCTGGAAATGAGGGGCTCTGCTCCTGCTTGCTTAGTGGTTTCCATCCACTGCATTGATTCAGAGGATAAAAATGTGGCCTGTGTCTCTTTAAGAACGCTGGCCTGTCTGCAGAATGCATCAGTCCTGTGGAGCAGACACAGGCCAGGAGGAGGAGGGGGTGAAGGGAGGAGCGTGGGGCTGTGCGGAGGGAGGAAGGAGGGAAGGATGGAACAGCCGCAGTCTGGGCTTCCAGCCTCCTGGCTAGACTGCTGAAAGTTATTATTGAGTTCCTGTGTAGGGCCTCCCCTCCCTGTGGCATACTCCTCTGTTCACTATGAGGTAGATGGGGAGTGGAGGAGAAGCAAAGTGAAAAGCTGGCAGCCTACCTCGCCTCTTTGCAATGACCTTATAGGCAACAAATAAAGGATAATTTGGTTTAATTCTGTGTTTTTGCAAGGGTGAAGCCTCCTGAAAGCCTTGTTAGACAGAGAGCAACCACACGCTAACTGCCTTACAGCTGCTCGACAGCAGCTGAAGCGAGCACACTGATGTCTTAAGTTACAGCTTAGCAGACATGTTCCGTTTCCTTAGGAATGGACTTAACTAGTCAAGACAAGAAGGTTGACAGTCGAAGGTTGAAACCTACTCCGGCTGAGTGGAGGGATGAGTATGATTCAAAGACAAGTGGTGGGAGGACGACAGCTCCTTCAGTGTCCTTCAAATTACTGAACAGTCAACGACGGCCATGAATCTGAGAACAGGAATAAAGACCCAACAGATCAACGAGAGCTTCTCCACGTTTTTTTAAGTGATACAACACACAAGCTGTTTTGCATTGTTTGCCCTACTTTGTGTGATGTGGTCCAACCTGCATGTTTCAGAGACTTGTAATAAGGCCGTGGAGATCGTGCCCTCCTCTCAGGCCTGTGCCTGCCAGCAACACTAATCCCTGGCCTGCCTTCGCCTACAGCGGCAACATTAGGGCCACAAAGCGCCTGCGTCCTTAAAGCTCAGTCCACCAAGAGAGAGACTGAGAGTGACAGACTTTTATGTAACGCTCTGTCCGGTGTATTTGTTCTGAACCTGCTGTTGCTTTAAGCGAGCTGACCAGGCTCCTTCATGTTAACAGTACGCAGCTGCTGCCTGCTCTACTGTACCGAACATGCAAACGGCTCCGGCTCGCAAAAAAAAAAAAAACGCCTAAAACCATGCAACACCCGAGGCACGGAAGAAGCATGTCACATATGTGCCCAGAATGTGTCTTCATTCATGGTCAGTGCAATCATTCGGCCTCTGTGTTACAGCAGGGTTTGGAGGAAAGCTGGACGAGAGGAGGAGTGGGGGGGTGGTGGGGGTGGGGGACCCTGGCGCTGAAATGGGTATTTTGTGGAGTTCTGTTTGTTGAGTCAGAGCTCAGTTGGGCTCTCCTGTTATGGGGTTGCCATGGTGAAAAACACAGGCTCTTGTGCAATAAAATCATCCTGGAGAAGAAATTTCCAAGAATTTTTTTTTAGAGTCAAGAAACAGACGTCAAGTTGCAGCATTCATGAGGTGCCGCTGTCCACCCCCCCCCCCCCCCCCCCCCCCCCGCCCCGCTCAGCCCTCCATTTTAGAGAGCACGTATTCATTTAATGGAAGCTGCAAGGCACAAGCCCTCTCACCTAATTACTCCTGTAAGCAGATATGTTTTCCTATGAACGGAGGAGGGGAACAAAACCAGTGTTTAAGGATGGAATGTGTGATCTTAGGAACGGATGTTGTGGGTGTTTTATCCCCTATTTCCCTTACAGACAATTCCTTGAACAAGTGGAAACAAGTGAAACGCTATTTGATCTCTGTCAAATATTACTGTACACACATGTGAGGCCCTCGCACATTTGGAGGAGGACGGCGGCGCTGCCAGAGAGAGCAGAACATTCTCCGGGTCTCTTTGGAAAATGTGTTAACACTTAAAAAACGCACTCTCTTATAGACTCTTATCTGCTCTTAAATAGGACGTTTTTATTGTGTATCTGGGTGAACTAATTAATACTTTTAGAGGGAATCTATTGTTGCGCTCGACCACGAAACATATTTCTTATTTAGTACCAAACGATCATAAGATGGCAACTTAAGTTTGAAGTTCAAAGCTACTCCAAAAAGTCTGTGTAGCATTAAATCTCAAATCGGTGAAAGTATTTCTTTGTGTGACCGGAGACTCAGATAACCTGGAGACCAGGAAGGCAACAGCATGGCTAGAATGGTATCTATAAATTTCAGCAGGATTTATTACTTTGGTTCAACCAATTAGCTCCCAAACAGTTCTCAGGACTGTGTTGGTGAGATGACATCACACAGGACCCTGAGTGAGCAGTGACCCTAAGTTCACCTTGTCCTCTCACAGCTTTTATGGCCTCTTCCCCTAAATTCCCCTCTGCCCCCATCCCGTCCCCTCACACCTCTTAACCTCTGGTATTCATCCCATTTTCATCTTTCCAAATAAACCTGCCACCTGCCCTCCTCTCCACTGGCTGGTCGAGGGGCACGTGGTCATGTGGCTCAGCTTACCAGGCACGACGGCGCAAACCGCAGCTCAGCTGACCGGTGAGCTGCTTTACAGTTTAAAAAAAAAAACTGACCCTGAACGCCTCATTGGTTCCTCGGCTGTTGCTGTTTAGTTTATGACTGAAATTAGCCGTGTGTTAGTCTGCACAGTCTGAGGACTGTTGTTTCTACAATGTAATGATTTATTGCTCTGCCGGTTCTGAAGGGGGAAAAAAAATCACTTTAGTGACTCATGAACTACAAAATGACAGAAATTGTAGTGCAGAGCTGAAACAATTAGTCGAATTGATGATTGACAGAAAAATAATCTATTTTTGATAATGATTAATTGTTTTTTAGGACGGCAGTCTCCAGTCTCGCTTCTTAATGACTGCTGTTCTCCGTCTGTGTGATAGTAACGTTGTGTTTTGGACATAAACAAACATTATGATGACGTTCAGCAAACTGAGATGAGCTCGTCTATTCCAATAAATGTCGGCGCTGATAAATTCCCTGCGTTTTTTCTCACCACGAGTTTAAATTCGAGTCAAATATGACATCATTGTCATGTGAATTGTCCGGTCCGGTGTCATGGAGGTGGTCTGTTTATCCCCGTGTGCAGTTTTTAACAGGTCAGCCCGGCTGTCCATCTGGCCTGTCAATCACTCACACACAGTGGAGGTCTAGACCCCGGCTAAAGCCGACCTGTCGTGACTAGCGGTCCACAGTTGCTCTCCCTCCCCTCCCTTAACTTCCTCCCCATGTCTGCCCCGTGAGGGAGGTGCAGAGGAGCCTCCAGTACCAGGTACTGCAACTGATATAATGGTCTGCGTATTCCGAGCTGTTTCTGTTTGGGTTGTGGAGAGGTTATCCAGTGACATTTTAATCGTCTTTCTGCCTTCTGTGCCGTGGCATTAGTATTAATCTGCAGGATTAAAACTCAGCCAGTCAGACACTGGACTTGCAGTCTTGTTGAAGAGCAGGGGGGGGGGGGAGCATGCAAACAGTGAGAACGGCGGTGCACATTTTCCTGCTCAGAGGCGGTGATGTGCTTATCAGTGAGAAACCGAAGGTTCTTCAGTCTGGAGACATCCGACCTCTGATGAGAGGACGGGTGTTTCAGAAGGGACGGAGTTGTTGTTAATGTTCTCTCGTCTGTCACGTTGCCCCCTTACAAATTTAAACACCATCCTGTATTAAATATTTATTTAAGTTCTCTTTTGTTTCTGACACGACTCCACGCAACCAGTTATTAAAGTAATGGGCAGTTTACTCAGCTATGATGTCTTCAGTGGCTCAGCATTGTGTTTTGCAGATAATCTGCGTTGTGCAGTGAGTGCATGGATCGGTATGGAAGGTATTTCATCATCATGGGAAGTGTAGGATCCGGTGTCTCAGCCTTACTCATATAGAGATGGATATCTGTTTTATGGGCTTCTCTCTTGCACAAGTCCCCAAACTTTTAATTCACTGAAGCTCCCTTTAAAAGAAATCTATGCATCTCGACACTCGAGATCTGTCGAGTGCCGAGTCGGTTGCTGAAATTCAATTTCGCAGAGATATTTTATGGAAGGAACGATGGTAGGTGATGCAGTATGAACACTTTAAATAGGCATGTCCTTCATTTTAAACCCCTCTGCTTTATTCTTTGCGTTATTAGATGTATTAAGCCAAAACTAAGCGTCAGATATTGTTCTTAATCTCATCCAGGCTGTACAGTGTAATCAAAGCAGTTAATGATGCCGCACACAATGACATTTCCCACATCACATATCGTACCACCAAGTAGTTTAAGCTACGACAATTATAATTATTGTCCTTCATTTTTTTTGCCTTCGCTGGTTACACAAGGTGACTGATCGTTTGTATAGACTGAGATGCACAGTTGGCGGAGAACCAGTTAACGGCCGGGGCACTGCCAAGGGATTAAGCCTGCATAGGGAAGATGGCGTTGGCACTGCTGCCCAGCAAAGATCAAGTTCTGTTAAAGCACGCACACAAGTATGAAAGTCAGGTTACAGACGGAGAAACCTTCCCTGCAACACTACTGCATGATGCACGTGTTTTACAGTAGATCGACGATGTCCTCCTGGAAGTTCTTTAAAACTTAAAACAGTTGGATGTATCACTGCTACCTGATGCGTCTTGAAGGATGAGTCAAGAAAAATGAACGTTAACAGTATTTCCATGGTTAAATATTTCATTGATTTGGCTCTGACGCAGAAACAAATCATTGAATTCAACTGCGGGGAGATGTTTAGTAATTCCATAAGTGTAGGTCATCTTCCTCTTCCTCTGCCTCTCTCTCTCTCTCTGTCTCTCTCTCGTTAACCTTCATCCCCTCCGGCCTGCTGGTTAGCACTGCAGCTGCTCCTACATTATAAGTGTGCTAAATGTGAATAGAAGCATAAAGTCAGCGTGCGTGCGTACGTGCGTGCGTGTGTGTGTGTGTGTGTGTGTGTGTGTGACTTGAGTATGTGTAAAAAAAGAATCTCATAAAAAAAACTACTGAGGGTTGTTGCACCAAGGACGGTGAACGCTGTCAACGTTGAATGTCATAGAAGCTGCGCTTGTGTGATTAAAAATAATAAACGACATATATAGTAAGACGTGTGTAGTCTAATGTGATGCACTATATATACATTATTCTACACTGCAAAACATCCGCACTGCACATAGTGTCGATTGCACATCCTCCAGTCTAATGTTTAATTCTCTGACTCTAACAGGTCGGCTCGGGAAACCCTCCGCTGACTTTGGCACTGCATGCATGCATAAATCCACCAATCACAGAGCTCGTTAGCTGTATGTCAAAGATAAGTTTCGACACGTAGCGAACATGTTTGCGCTAATAATGTTCAATCTGCAATTGGCATCTGTTTCATGTCTCGGTTCGGGGTCGTCGCCCCGTCTGTTGAAATAACCTACGAGGCCTGTGAGTTCATCCTCCCAAAGACAGACTGATTTGGACACCGCTGTCAACATACTGTACAAAAGTCAGGCGGGCAAGTCTTGTCGTTATAGTTGCCATGTTTGGACCTGAATCGGAATTCATTTCAAGTACAGTAATCTGGCTTTTTGTCTGCTCTCACCGGCGGGATGATCGTTCGTGCACACACAGGCAGCTCGGTATTCAGAACAGGTTTTTCCATCATGGGAACAAGAATTGAAACCTGCCATGAACTGATTACAGAGAATTTAGTGTGGTATGATAATAATAATAATTATAATTACTATTATTGTTAGAATTCAAATTATGCTACGTGTGATGGCATTTGTAAACAACACTCCCCAAATCATACGGGAACTGACAGACCGATATAAGGGTCCATTTCTGAGTCCTTTGAGTATTAAAAATAATGCTAATGCTACTCGGTATGCTAATCATAACTCCTCATATCTACATAAAGAGGTCATAAGTCATTAATGTTTCATTTAAAGTTTTCCTCTGACGCCCTCAATAGGCCAAAACATCTGTAATTGCAGGTTTAAAGTGAAGTCAGATTCACTCAACACTGCAAATTGGTTACAACAAACATGCATCATCCTTTATCTTCTGGATCTATATAGGATCTATATATTTTTTCTGAATTAGATATACGTGCATGCGGTGAAATGACAACATGTGTTAATAAAAACTGTCCTGATGAGAAAGTTCGGACCGGTTCCGCTGGGTCACGGATCTTAGTGTCGCATTCATTTACTATAAACAGCTCTCGTAGGGACGGTTGACAAACGCTGCTTTAAAGCTCAGTTCGTTCTGCCTCGGAGCTATATGTGTCACGCTGTGTGGACCTGCTGGGATATTTTCCACCTTTAGGAACAGCAGTTCCTCCTGCGTACGCCTCAGATCTCATCAAGTCTCAATCCCAAAGACAATTAGGACAATCCAATAAGCTTTTCTGTAATGCCGACCTTATGTCAAGCCCTGGAGCTCCCTCTCTCTCTCTCCCTCTCTGCCTCTCTCTCTCTCTGTATGTCCATACTGCCATGGCTCAGTGCAGCTACATAAACAATATAACCTATAAGTAGAAGCAGCAGCGTGATCCCGACTTTTACACACCGGCGTAAATTAATAAGTAAGATTTAGAGAGGGGAAATGGAAGCCTGATACTTGTGTGTATCTGTGTGAAGTGGGGATGAAGTTTCAGCGATATTCTGGGCAGACACCAATAATTTCCCCCAGCTGTTACGAGGTGACCACAGTGCTTTATATAAATCAACGGACTGTCGTGCAATTTATGTAGTGAGAGTTGAATAGAAAGCTCAGGCATCCCCGTGACCATCGACACCAAACTACAGGGATCAAATTACTAAAACTAGTATTCTCCGTCTTCCAACTAAGGCTGTTCCCCGAGTGAGCTGTGCCAGTTGGTGTGCCCTTGAGTGAGACAGCGCCCCACTAAGCACATGTCGATCTGGGGATTACATTCAGGGGTTTAAGCGAGTAAAGGAGGCCGTAATCGGAAACTGTTGTGTCTTGTTGCTGTGCACTTTTCTCAATGCCATGCTACCATGCAGCATGCGTCCGTATAGTATGTCTATTGCCTCAGGAAGTTCAGCTGGGGATACTATTTTCGTCCCACCAGATGAGTGCTGACCCATGTTTTTGTTTGTTGCTAATTTCATTAAGCTTTTTTAGCACCACAACAGATGCTGGAGGTTTAAGACTTTAGCCTGTCGTCATTGGCTTCCCCGTGTGAAAGACACGAATGCAGGGATTCCACATGTAGGGACCACATGAGGTAACCATGTCTGCAAGACAACAAATCCACAGAACCTCCAGGATAACATAGTATAGGATTCAACTTGAAACGTTAATTATTGAGACCTATCCTTCAGCTGGGCTCCATGTGGGAGAAACACACCTCAGCCACACCTCGGAGGACCTCGGTTGACCCATCCTGTTAATCTCACGCCTCTCATGCCTCTCGATTCGCCTCTTCCCTCATCTCCAACCAGCCGTCTACCCACCAGTTCCTCCTCTCATCCCTCCTCTCCGGCTCTCCCTTCTTCATTCAAGTCCGTGCGTGCTTGATCCCCCGCACCGAGCTGTCCTCGCAGCACAGATCCATCTGTCCCTGATGTCCCTGACTTTTTTACTGCAGAACCTTGTAACACAGGAATGAAACTAATTGTTGGATAATCCGAAATCAAAGCTGATTTATCGTCATTTTATTGGGTTGCAAAGAAAAAATAGGTCAGAGAGAAGATATTGTGTTATTTGGTTGGTTCCTCTCTTCCTCAATGAAGCTAGTTCAAGGTTTTATTCTACTGTTAGTAAAGAAATATCGTTGATTAGCTCAGTGTTCAAACCCACAGCCGCCGTGCTCCAGTTCGTACAGCATAAAGAGATAATTCCTCCGGCGGGTCAAACTCTGTGCTCTTAGAAGGGATGTTTATATGTTTGCAATGTGTTTGTCTGTCGTTCTGATTATCTGCCACGCCGGCGTGAAAATAGCTGAGGCTTATCGCAGCATTACCATGTCATTATATAGCACTAATTAAAAAATAAAGCATGTCTGCTCTCGCCCGTCTGCTATTAGGCCCTGTTTAGCCCGCAGGTTTGCTTTGAAACGCTCCTTCATTACAGCACCTCAAAGAAATATCATACAATAGAGAGTTGAAAAGGGCAATGCTTGAATGGAGTCTTTAAGGGGAGGCTGTACTTGGCCTTCAAGTATACATTCCTTCAGCTCAGTGCTTCCTCTGTGGTCCCACTCCCCTGGCCCACCCCCCTCCTACTCAAGACTCAGTTCCCACAGGGGACTTGGCCAAAGCAAACTCCTCAGAGGAAGTCTCCCTCTCTTAACAGTGGGAGAAAGAGAGGAGGGGGGGGGGACGTCCTATCATCCCGGACCTGCAGTAGGATGTGCAAGGAGGGTGTTATGACTCCGTGGCCGTGCTATGTCTATGATGTGGTGGTGAGTAAAGCCCGTGCGGCTGCTCTCCTGTGAGGTCAGTGTCAGATTTAGCCAGCAGGTCCCTTGTGGTGTCTGGGAGTGTCTGTTTTCTGACTCTATTATGTCTAGCGTCCGTAGCCTTCCTGGAGATGCAAAACCTCAGGGTAGAAATAGTACCAGACGGGCCGACATCCTTTGTCGAGACAACAACAGTCATGTCAGTAATTACAGACTCTGATTACAACACGGCAGCAGTTCTTAGACAACCGCTCG
This sequence comes from Macroramphosus scolopax, assembly GCA_901007825.1. NCBI lineage: Eukaryota > Metazoa > Chordata > Actinopteri > Syngnathiformes > Centriscidae > Macroramphosus > Macroramphosus scolopax. The sequence continues at coordinate 41,140 of CAAKHC010007867.1, read as the reverse complement.
CCTTGAGTCAGGCAGGTGACAGGTCGAGTCACCGGTGCTGAGCCACGGCAGGAGGACGGAGTCAGCGGGAGGTCTGGATTAAAAGAATTAACCTACAGTAGCAAAAATAGTGTGTGTGTGTGTGTCTGTGTGTGTGTGTGCGCGCTTGTGTGTGTGTGTATAGTGGTTACTGGTTAGACAGGAAGAGCAGTTAAGGAGACATGAGTCTCTAGAAAAGCATGTCATGTACGTCCCATAAAGAAAGAAAGCTGCAAGCACAAAGAGGTGGAATAGAAAAGAGAGTGAACCTGTTCTGAGAACTTTAAACCTGAATGTGTAGAGATTTGTGAGATTAAAAGTTCATTCAAATCATCATAATACATTTACATAATACATACATGCATGCAAGTCGCCCTCCAATATTCAGGATGCACAGCTGTGATGTCTCCCAGTGTCTGTCTCACCAACAGCCCCCAAAATATTCAATTAAAAGGCACCATTGGTTTTTGTTCGTTAAATAATCTCCATGGGAAAAAAGCATCAATTACTAGATTGTCCATGGACTGATGTAGTTTCATCACCATGATCAAACTTTCTTATCAGTTGCTCAGGTATGCGGTGCACTGTACCAGACACACACTCCCCCCCTGACACATACTCCCATCACACACACACACACATATGCATGTCTGCACTAGCACCCACCAACCTCCCCACATGTCCCAACACCCACTCATATTTGTGTGCACACACACACTCGGAGTGTCTGGCTTCAGTGGAAAAGCTGTGAGACGTGATTCATGAGCGGCCCGCGTTTCTCGCTTAATGCTAAATGAGGTTTGGCATGCGTTTCCATCTTGAGGTGATTACAGAGACCAGCGATTTCACAACTGCAGGCAACCCCGCAGGAGTGTTTTCCATTCAGGAAGGTAGACAGAGAAATCATTTGTCTTGAATCACACACACACACACAGACAAGGACATGGGAATGTTTGCCGCTCCTAGAGGCAAAATGTCATAGTAGTGAGTAAGAGAGCAGCAGGTCTGTGCTGGCCTCTGCGTCTGCCTAGGTAAACATATCCCCTGTCTGACAAGTGCAGACCTGAGGGGCTGAGGACGTTCGCTATCTCAACACATGCTCTTGCAGCTCGCCACACACACACACACAGATGTACAATACATGCAGCGGGTAGCTCGGGAGATTCAGTATTCTGCGGCACTCTACGAGGCTGCAGCTCTTCCGAGTTCAGTGTCCCTTACACATTGCATGACTTTGTGGCCCCGCGTTAACATGCAACTCCTTCAGAACCCCGCAGCCCAATCGTCTGTCAGATCTGAATGCAATTACTTTAATTCGTCTCCCTCGCTGTCTGCCTCAGTCTCTGTATCGCAATATTTCTGTGGTTCGGAGAGTCGATCTGCTCCACCTGACGGCGCCTCTTCTGCCTGTCAGGGATCAATGTAGCCCAACTGGCTGCCAGCCAGACCAGCTTGGGTGTCTGCTCAGCTCAAAGCCCTGCACACACACACTCACACACACACACACACTCCAAGCTGAACTGAATGCTTACACAGACGCATCTTCTATCCTCATTGTCTTTCTGTGACTGCTGTTTTATTTTCTGTGACTCGAATTATCCAAAAATCCCCTTTTGTCTTCTCAGACAAGCGCGTGCAGCTTTTTGAATGTTACAAACATACAGTCGCATTTATATAATTTGTAGTCTTATGAAATATCCACTGATGTAACATCTGCCCTTTATCTCTGTTCGGATCGTGACGATTAACCACCAGATTCTCTCCTCTCTCCTCAGTCTCCCAGCCCGGTCACGTCCAAGCGGTCCAGATTCGACAAGTTACAATCTCCATCGGCCGACAAAGACAGGAAACCTGACTGGTTGCAATCGTTGTCAAAGTCTACACACAAGGTTTGTGCATGTGTGTCGGTTTCTAGTGTGAAGTGGGATTTTGCTCTAAGCTCTAAGATGAACTGGGTGACGTACGAGCTGTTGTTGTTTTGTATCATCACATTATTATCAGGGAAGACATCCCATCATTCGGAGGGGCCGGTGTCATCTGAGTTAATGTTCTAGTGGCGGCTTCCTGTGAGTTTATGCAAGGTTGTTGTTGTGTTTGTTCCAGGATCTGAAACAGGTCCAACTGAAACAGAGACCCTCTGCTTTCCGCCCCTGGTCTCCTAAAGCGGTGGAAAAAGAGAAACCAGCTACCCAGAATGAGATAGAGAGGTGAGTCATCGTGATATCTTGATGGAAAATGTGTTGAATAACGCTAATAACCAATGAACCGCATTAACTGTACCTGTTTGGCCTCGACAGGTCCCACTCAAGGTGTCAGGAGACTTTGGCGGCTCCCAATCTGACACTACCTCCGCTGGTTCCTCCGGTTGATACCGGGGACAGCCACGCCTCTGGCGGGGGGCCTGCAGCCGTTACCAGGCCACAGCAGGAGATGTGTAACGCCGACATGCAACTTGCAGCAAAACCGACACCGCCCAACGACATGGACACAGACGGAGAGATTGACGTGGACGACTGTGATGATTGTGAGTAGCGTCGATCATCTCGAGTTTAGACTGAAAACTTGAACATAAAAGTTGGTCTATAAAAAGCAGACAATTATCTTGACAACTTTAATTTAAGAGTAAGACCCACTGGAACTGAGCCATAGAGGAGCTCCAGTGTGATCGCTGTGCAACTGCTCCACCTAGTGTTTGATGGAAGAAGGACAAGAGGGGAAGTTCTTACTGTTAATAAAGCAGCAAGAGTACAAAGAAGCGAGGGTTGTTAACTTATTTTAAGGATGCAAAACAATTAATATGAAAGCCCACGAAACATAGGTGGGTGGCTGTTTCTGGGGATCTGATAACATATTAGACTTGAGAATGAGAGTCTGTGTTAAACACGTTATAAATTATGTTGCATCTCTCTCTTAGGTCCAATGCCATCGTCCTCCCTGGCGTCTCCTCCAACAGCCTGCTCCAGTGTTTCCCAGACTCTGACCCCTCAGGAGGGGCCGGCCTGGTTGCCAGGGGCCGTTTGCCCGGAGATGGACACTCTGAGACAGACACTGTACGCCGGCCTGGACTCCAAAGAAGCCAGAGAAAAATTCCTGCAAGAGATCATCAGGATGAGAGTGAAGCAGGAGGAGAAGCTGTCAGCTGCCGTGCAAGCCAAACGCTGCCTTCAGCAGGTATTACCACAAAGTTCATGTGAAAGGATGAGGAATGTTTCACTGCACGACTTTCATATATTGGTGTTTTAAACCTGATTGTCTTGCTTTTTCAGGAATTAGAGTTTGTGAGGGTCGCTAAGAAAGGCCGTCTTCGTGAGGCAGTCGAAGCCAAGAGAAACCTGCGAAAAGAGATTGAACGCCTTCGTGTTGACTGGGAGAGGAAGATGAGGGACACGGAGGAGTCTTGTGGGCGGCTGAAGAGAGAGCTGGAGAGGGAGAGGCAGCTACGAGTTTGCGACAAAGGCTGCGAGGCTGAGCGTCTCCGGGTCAAGTACTCAGCTCAGGTGAGATGACTGTGATCATAAAAAGATACCAGGGTGTCGACCCCGTCCTGCAGGGGTGTTTTATTCATTCTGTGCTTGCTTGTGTTGTGCAGATTGAAGAGCTGCATGTGCAGCTACATCAAGCAGAAGCCGACCGTGAACAGCTGAGGCAGGAACTGCAGCAGGAGAGAGAAGCACGGCAGAGTCTGGAGAGTGTGGTGAAAGACCTGCAAACCCAGCTGGCCATGCAGGTCGACGACAGCCCTCCTGCAGAGCCCGAGGACGCAGACGAACACAGACAGACCACACAACACACCAACAGATCCTAGAGTTGCACATGTGGACTAAGAGACTCAATAAAAGGAGCACGGTTAAGGACTTTGTCGCACCTCCTGTTTGGGGAAGAAATGCATTTTTTTGTAGAGGAAATCTGTCATATATGATGTGATATAAATCAATATTATTATGAATTTTATCAACTAAACTGGAAAGTAGCATGATATCCGAGCATGTTGTAGAGCGTGAAACTAAGAAAGACTCCTCCAGCGATGAAACACATCTCTCCAGTGACGTCAGAGTCCTCAGTTCGACACCTGACGCTGTCCAAGGATTTTATTTTGGTATAAGCTATTCTAAGATGTGCAAATATAGCCACATGACACTACTTGAATATGAAGGGAAGAAACATGTTGCACCTGGTGAGTAAATGATGAAACTCTTGGTGCCACAAAGTATTGGTACACTCAAAGGTGTCATTGCAGACCACTGGAAACAAGAGACACCTGTTTACCACTATTTACTTTTAATATCAGCTTGCTTTTTATAACTGTGTAGAGGATGTACTTTTTAAGAATATTGCTTGCGCGGCACTGTTACTCCACAGACAAAAAAAAAAAACATATACAAACATGTACGCATATAAACCTGAAGTATTGGAGGTTCCGTGGGCTGCTTTCAGGTCCACCATGTTTTATGCTTAGATATTTTATGGAAGTGTTACTTTTTAATATTATGACACAACTTAACTTGTCGTCGGACATTGTTTTCCAGTCATGTTTTTTGCAACGAACAATATAATGAAATACAAATATTCTCTAACGTTAGCGCAGATAAGTCCACAATTGCCCTCCTTAAAAGAAAAAAAAAAATCAAATAGCTGTTTTTTGGTGAAATGCGGTACTTCTGATTTTCTATTGAGTGCTGTAAAATAATTTATATTCTATGATAATTTGCTGCCTAACAACAGAAAGCTTTCATTTTTAGTCACTAAATCAACAAATGCTGTTTATATGAACAACATTTCTACATATATACAAAATATGGATATATATTTTTTTTACTTTAAGAAAAGGAATTGCACTTTTTAAAGAAAAAGAACCTTGCGTTGTGCATCGTACTCCCTGTTACACTTTTTCAAATCACAATTTAACATGAACTTTGGAATTGAAACACGAGTTCCCTCAGTATGCTCTGATGTAAATACAATGATATTGTAAATAAGATATTTGTTGCTATGTTTGCTTGCTCCAGACTTAAATTGCTTATGATTATTATGTTTTACTCTTACTTGAAACCAAAAAACAAAAAAAAGACTTTATTTGGATTTTCAAAATTTTTCATTGCAGTCGCTCGCGGGGCATTTTAACAAAGAGGATGAAAAACCATCAGTGGTGGTGAATTTGACTTATCGGTAGTTTTTGTAGGTTTGACAGACCAACAGAATATTATAATTTTCCCTTGATTGTTTATTTGAGAAGATCTTTATTATTTGCTAAATAGAGTATATATTACGCCACAGACCAAAAACTGAACAAAATGGAATTGAAATCTCTGGCTCCCTCGTCAGGTAGAGTAGAAGCTACACCTTCTCACGGTTTAAACCGAGGTGCTCTCATATATTTTAGACAAGAAACACTTGTATGTCTTATCATTATACCCTCGCTCAGTATTTGTTGGGTACAGTGTTATAGAAATATCAATTTTGTTAGCCAATGCTCTTATAGTTTTGGTTTGGAAGTAGGGTTTCACTTGCCTCTTGTTTCAATGTTTTCTTTTTCCTTCAGAAAACTTGTATAATACCCATTAAAATCTAAATCAATCATACTGTGTTCTGAGGAGTGTTTTGTTTTATAAAAACGTGTTTGTGTGTGAATGTGTTATTTTTGCAAAACATTTCCTAAATGCAAAAATCTTGAAATAAAATTGGAGTATAGATTTGGAAACGACTATATATTGAATGCATTTCATAAAGGATGTGGTAACATGAGAGAGGTGTTTGGAGACGTGGTTCATCCGGTCATCATCAGCCTGACTGATGCAACAGATCACCAGCTGTTGTTACCTGATCCCTCGACCAGCTCTGGTTGGAGAGTTTAAAGGTGCTGTACACCCATGCAGGTGATTCCACTTATCATGGCTGGCCAGGTTCCTCATCATCATCATCATCATCATCATCATCAACCTTTGGCTTTTTTTCCAGGGAAAATTGACGGAGCATTGAGCTCCTTTACAGCAGTGCCCTGAACTTACATTCATGTGGGGTAAAAAAGAGGTTCGATCCTCAGGCCTTCAGCAAGACACTGAACTCCCGATTGGTCCTGATGCTGTCCCACTGCAACAGGTACAAAACAAGAGAGGAGTGAGGGGGTGTCAATCAAACACGCTCATTTAGTCCTGAGAAATTATAAATGATGTATAAAGATGCTGCATGGGACCGCGGGTTCAATCCCTTCTCCTTCTGAGGCCGTGCTGAAGTGTCCCTTGTCTTGCATGGCAGCCTCCAACATCAGTGTATGTGTGGATGTGTCTGTGTGTCTGTGTGTGTGTGTGCGTGTGTGCATGCCTGCATGTCTCCATGCGAGTCTCAATATGTCTTAAAGAGCAGTCGGTAGAAAAGAAATGTCAAATCTAAAAGCACTCCAGGTGCTATGTGCCACCCAGTTGCCTCTAGGGGGAAATCATTACACATAGTTGAAGAGTGGATGCAGCAAACTTATTATTAACCAAAACAAACTATAAACTAAATCATTATATCGTCCCTCATGACAACAGCCTATTACATCTACTATGATTCCAGTGTTCTATTATGATTAGGACATTTAGAGTCTTGCGATGTATATTTGCGTCTCCCTATGCCGCTCTCTTTCTTCAGAGGCTTACTGGTTGTGTGAAAATCCCTCCATGAGAGCAAGGCTGAAGCCTCACTGAAGGATTACAGCTTGAGGAAGATTTAGTGACTGACACATGTTGCACACTTCCTCTCCGCAGGTCTTGGTGCAAAAATAAACAGGGGAGACGCTATGGCTGCTGCAGTGGATGGAGGGTCAGACCGGGATAAAGACGAATGAACCGTCACATGAGAGGACTTTTACTGAGGAGGACAAAATGCTGACAGTTTGACAAGAACTTTGCTGTACAGTGACTCTGTTGAGGAGCCCGAGAGACGTGGCGGAGCGTGGGTTCATGTGGTGTGAATGGGACAGGAGAGTTGGACTCAAATGTACAGTTCAGCTATGAACAGCACCCCAGCTATGGCACCTCTGTCTCCAGGGCCGGGTGGCAGCCCACCACTGGCTGCTTCTCTGCAACCGAAGAAGACCACCTTTCAACCTTTGGGATCTCTGTCATCAGGAATGTTTTCTCCCTCGCTGGCTAAAGGTTCTCCTCATCAAGTGCAGCAGGCTCCCAGCCCCCGGAAGTCACCCACGCCGTCCATTATGAGCTCTCCAAAGCTCTGGCAGAAGGCTTCTATCTCCAGACTTGCAGAGGAGTTTTTCTGGATTGGTGGTAGTGTGGTCGCTCAGCCTAAATGGAGGCTGGGTCAGATAGGTAAGCTTCAATAATAATCATTATTTCCCCCCTCAAATAGAATGTCAACAGGTTGTCAAGCAGAAGGACCAACAATGTGCTGCAAACTGAGATGTACATTGTAAATCTTGTGTCCTGCTGAGAGCTGCAGCGAGACCCCGAGGAGATAATGGGCATATGGACAGCAGACAATCCTTTAGGATTAGCCTGCAGTGTGTGCCAGCCTGCGTCACACGTATGCGTTTTAGATTACAAACAAAGCTGACCTGCTCTCCGTTCAGACAAAACATAACCTCAACATTAACAACGAGCTGCGTGCTACATGAAATACTGCTGGATTTCTACATTTCATTCCAGAACAAGCAGCACGTTCAACATTAAAATGTAACAAAACATGTCCACTTTTTTTTTTTACATGACTGTAAAGCACCAGACAATTGATTTGTTTTTCAGACAATAATCACTTTGTTGTTTCTTCCCTATTCAAGAGTGTCACTTATCATTAGCACATTTCCAGCCACTTAAATCCCTCTGTGACGCAGCCCCTAATCTCGTAAACAAGAGTAAACATCTATTTGCCTCAGCAGCCTCGGGGATCCATTTGCTGTTATCAAAATGTCCTCCTGCATCTAACCTAATCATCTTTCCTATAACCGTACTGTATTGTACTCAAAACCTGCAGAGAGTAGCGAATAATAGAGAATAGGTTGTTTTCCAGAGGATCCCAGAGTCCTTCTGGAGCAGCTGCAGGACTAATAATGTGTCTGCTTGTCTTCCCTGTCAGTGGAGAGATGCATGTGCACGATGCAGGATGGAACTCAGATGAGCAAAATGAAGGGAAAGAAGAAAGGACTCGTCCGATTCTTTTACCTGGACGAGCACCGGTCCTGCATCCGGTGGCGGCCGTCCAGGAAGCATGACAAGGCCAAAAGTGAGGCATCAACTCTCTGAATATGTGATACAGTCTGTACATCATCCTGCTTCTCACACAGCCTCCCCGGGCACCTCCATATTATTCTCAGCTATATTTGAGAATCTGCCCCGGGGCTCATTTTGGACTGTTTGACAAGTAACTCAAACTTTCATTAAAAGTCTTTAAAGCGAGAAGCAGTAATGTGTCAGAGTCCTCGAAAAGATCTTGTTTTGATTTGCTGTCTTGTCTTGCTTTGAAGTCTCGTGGGACTTCCGAGCTATATGAAGGGCTGCTTCTCATATGTCGCTCCAAACAAGTGCAAGTTTACTTTTAGTTAAAGATGTCACAGCTAAAGTTTCAGCTGAAGTTTCCTCCATCATTTCTATCTTCATGATAGTGTTGCAGGTCACTGATCACATCGTCGTCAGTGTTTTGTTGTTGTTAACGATGCTGATGAGCTCTAAATACTAGATGCACATAATTCGTTATTTTTAGTCTGAAAAACAAGAAGAAACTTTGAGACGCAGATAAATGAAAGCACCTCTGATTTCTCTGTTTCAGTAACGATTGACTCCATCCATGAAGTGTGTGAGGGGAAGAGGTCAGAGATTTTCAGGAGGTACGCAGACAACCGCTTCGACCCAAACTACTGCTTCAGTGTTTACTACGGAGAGCGAGTGAAGTCCCTCGACTTGGTGTCCACCAACGCGGAGGAGGCCCGGACCTGGATCACCGGGCTCAAGTACCTCATGGCCGGCATCAGTGATGAAGACAGTTTCACTCGGAGGCAGCGCACCCGGGACCAATATCCTTTATCTGACAATGCAAAATCACCTATAAAAAAAAATACATCATCCCTGTAGTTGAGCCTTAACCGCAGCTTCATGTGGCTGCAGCAGACTTTCTCTGAGGCCGACAAGAACGGAGACGGCACCTTGAGCATCGGAGAGGTTCACCAGCTGCTCCACAAACTCAATGTGAACTTACCCAAGCAGAAAGTCAGGCAGATGTTCCAAGTAAGACTTCATATCAACAAAGCTTAATCATGCAATATAATAGATTTAATGTGCACAGTCCACCACCAAGGTCACAATATACTTCTGTACGTCAGCTACTCTGAAGTCCAATGAAATGATTGCAAAACACAGAAATGCTTCCTTCCATGAGATTACCGACACTGTTAATCTGTAAAGATCGTACACAATGTAAAGAGGGGGAAGCATAGCTGGTTCCTTCAGGGCCTCTTCTCTGTTAGATCCTCTCATTAATCAAGTCAGAGAAGCAGAAGAAGCAGAGCCGGCAGACAAATATATAAATATATACATTGTGTTGGCAGAGCAGTGCAGCAGAGTGCCACAGGACGGCCATATGTCCACCGCTGAACAGATGGCTGCAGTTGCACTGCAATATTGTACTGGCTGACTGTCTTCCCCTCCTGATGATGATGATGATGATGATGATAGGCGCTCTGATATGTTCATCCTCATATTGGCTGGTGGCAGAGGCACGTCCTTGAAATGGCAGGTGGTTATTTCATTGAAAACATACTGTTGGTTTTCATCATTACATACTTTAATCTCTGCAGGACGCAGACACGGATGAGAACCAGGGTTCATTGGGATTTGAAGAGTTCTGTTCGTTCTATAAGATGATCTCCACGCGCCGAGACCTCTACCTGATAATGATCTCCTACAGCAGTCAGAAAGAAGTCCTGGACCTGCACGACCTCGCTCGCTTCCTGGAGAATGAACAGAAGGTACAAGAAGATGTGATCATCTTCATAGCGTCATATTCACAATCCAAACATTAAAGTGGATCAAACTCTGGGCAAGAAAGGGAAGAAATATTTCCCCAGAATGTTGAAAAGTGAGGGAGTGTAAAATTAGAAGATGATAATAAGTTTGGTTTCATTTGCAGATGCGAGGTGTTGCCAAAGAGCATTTGGTGGACATAGTGGCCAAGTTTGAGCCGTGTCCTGAGAACCTGCAGCACACGGTTCTGGGTATCGATGGTGAGAGAAACTGGACGATAGTTACAATACACGATGAGAAGCATCAATAAGAACGCTGTCAACATATATAAACGCCTTGTCTTCAGGTTTTACTAACTACATGCGAAGTCCTGGAGGTGATATCTTCAACCCCAATCACAATAAGGTGAACCAGGACATGACGCAGCCTCTAACTAACTACTTCATTGCCACATCACACAACACCTACCTGACCGGGGACCAGCTGCTGTCTCAGTCCAGAGTGGAAATGTACGCTTACGTTCTCCAGGCCGGCTGTCGCTGTGTGGAGGGTAAGAGCCTGTTAAATCAGCTCTCTTATAAACAGGACAGACAAGTCGACAACCTGCTTTTCTTTTCTTCCTCAGTGGACTGCTGGGATGGGCCGGACGGGGAGCCCATCATCCACCACGGCTACACCTTGACATCAAAGATTCTATTCAAAGATGTCATTGAAACAATAAACAAATATGCCTTCACCAAATCACAGTGAGTACGCATCCCGACTCAGATATACATTCTCGAGGTACTGCAGTAAACGCACCCTGCCTAGACACTCAGGTATCTTCCCTCCGCCCCCCGCCCCCCCTCCCCTCCCCAGGTACCCAGTGATCCTGTCCATAGAGAACCACTGCACGGTGCCTCAGCAGAAGAAGATGGCTGAGTACCTGAGAGAGGTGCTGCAGGACAAACTGGACCTGTCCAACGTCAACGTGCATGAATGCAAGAAGCTGCCGTCCCCTGAAATACTGAAGGGGAAGGTGTTAGTCAAGGTGGGGTCGATTCTATAAGATATTCTGACTTAAAACACAAAACATGAAAATACGTGAACAATTTGTTGATTTTCTGAGTACATTTTTATTTATTTTTTTCAGGGAAAGAAGCTGCAAGCAAACCTTGATCCTGATGCAGAGGAGGGAGACGTGTCTGACGAGGACACTGGGGATGATGAGGAAGAGGAGGAGGATGATGAAGATGATAATTCAGAGGCAATTTCATTTGTGAAACTTGCACATTAAATTCACCCATATGTAGAACAGCAGGCAGATTGCTTGTTTGATCCATGCACATGTTTACATGGTGTTTGGCGGTTTCAGGACGGGAATGTTGCCAATCAACCAAAGAAGAAGAGGCGATTCGGCAGATCGATCATGAGGAGCTTTAAACGGAAGGTCAGCTATACTTTCTTTTCACTGGCACGACCTGTGACAAAAATGTTCACATTGATTAATATGATAGCGTTCGGTTACGATTGGTTACAAACATGTTTGAGGAATGTTTTTGTTTCAGAGGAAAAAGAGAATCAGAGGGAAAAGCACGAGTGTGTCTGATGGAGAATCGGACTACAGCGGCAGCAAGGAAAAGACACAAATTGTTTATCATCCCAAGTAAGGCCGATCTTTCGGTTGAGTAATTGAACCAATAAAATAATCTGTGCATCATTGATTCCACCTGCATGTCAACAAATGTCCCTGCAGGAAGAGGAAAACAATGCGGCTGTCCCGGGCTTTGTCTGACCTGGTCAAGTACACAAAATCTGTCCGTGTGCATGACATAGAGACACAAGGTATAAAATATATATAACATCTAATTTGAAATCATTGCATGGCTGTCTGGTTATCAGGAGGTTTGATCCTCGGCTCCTCGAGACACCGAGGGCAAGACACTTAACCCCTAATAGCCCCTGAGGCCTTATCATCAGTGTCATCAGTGCATGAATGTGTTAGCAGCTTGGCACCTTGTATAGCGACTTCGGCCAACAGTGTGGGATTGTGAGTGTGAATAGGGGGGACGTGTCAAATGCTTTGATTACTGTTAGGTGCTATGTAAATGCAGCGTTTTGTGGTTTGACAGCGTTCGCCAACAGCTGGCAGGTATCATCCCTCAACGAAACGGTGATGAACCAGATCTTACAGCTGAAGCCGGGTCAGCTGGTCCGGTTCAACCAGCGCCAGCTTCTGAGAGTCTACCCGTCCAACTACAGAGTGGACTCCAGCAACTTCAACCCGCAACCCTACTGGAATGCAGGCTGTCATATGGGTAAGACTGGTGTAAAGACGATGATACTACTTGCTATTAGAAAATCGCAAAAGCTTGTGTAGCAATTTTAAATTGTTTATGAATGTTGAATCTCCTTTTAGTTGCGATGAATTATCAAACAGAGGGCCGTATGCTTGAACTGAACCAAGCCAAGTTCTCCAGCAATGGGAACTGTGGATACATTCTGAAGCCTAAATTCATGTATAAAGGTAAACACATGATCATATTGTGCTGAATGAATGGCAGTTGTCTCCGTGTGAGGGGGTGTTACATTTCTACGGTTTTGCTCAGGTGCCTTTAACCCCAATTTGGAGGATCCTCTACCGGGACAAAGAAAGACTCAGTTAGTGCTGAAGATCATCAGTGGACAGCAGCTCCCCAAACCCAAAGACTCCATGTTCGGGGACAGGGGAGAGGTGAGACCAACATGTATCAGGCAAACTCCAAAACTATACTATAGATGCACCGTTTGAACCTGTAAAAGAGTGTTTGTGTTTTGATGAATTAAATCTGCGTTTGCACTTCCAGATCATCGATCCCTTCGTGGAGGTTGAGATAATCGGTCTCCCTGTTGACTGTTCAAAGCAGCAAACCAGGGTGGTGGCTGATAATGGTACGTCAACTGAATTCATCTCGGACCACCAAGTGACTTCTTCTTTGTTTTGTGTGTTTAACTTCCATTTTGCTGTCATTCAGGTTTCAATCCCATGTGGGAGGAGACTCTCGTTTTCAATATTCAAATGCCGCAAGTTGCTTTGGTGCGCTTCCAAGTGTGGGATCACGATCCTATTGGGCGAGCTTTCATTGGACAGAGGACCGTAGCTCTCAGAAGCATGATGCCAGGTAGAGTAACGCACACACTGAGGTCATCTTATCTTCATTCTGGAAGCCTGACTCCACTCAGTCAGGCTTCCAGTTGGCTCCAAACTAGTTGGGTTGAAAAAGGTCATGAGTAATTGTCCTAATCTCCGATTCAAAGTGAAGGACAGAGAAGCCTTCTGTTGTCCGCGCGCACATCATCCAAGTGACAAGGGGAAGATATGGAGGAATATTCATGTGATGACATGTTGCATTCACTTGCACTCAGACAAAATTTCCAACCACCAGCAACTTTTTTTATTTCTTTGAATTAAATTTTGGTGTCAGCTGGTGCGTCACGGCATTTTTAATGGTGGCTGCTGCCGTTCCATCCCACACTTATTGATGAGCAAGAGAAGTAACAACAGTAAGCTCAGTTTTATTAGCTATAGTCAAGTTTTAAGTGAACCACTTGTGTATGTGATGTGTTTTCAAAATAACGTTTCTGATGAGACAAATGTGAGTTAAGAAGAGAGACATTATTGTAAAAGAGCTTCAGGTTAACGTGTTTCTTCTAATGTAAAATTGCAGGTTATCGGCACGTGTACTTGGAGGGGATGGCAGCTTCGTCCATTTTTGTTCATGTTTCCATCAATGCTACGGCAGGAAAGGTAAGCAGCTCTGAAGAAAATGAACAGATCTAATTTCAAATTGATTCTGAAAAGTATTTAAAACATTTTGTGTCTTTTTTTAAAAAAAAAAAAAAAATAGTTAAAACCCACAAACGCTGTGAAAGTGGCCAGAAAACACATCAAAAAAGCAGCCAAGAAACATATCAAAGGCCATCATCGGCAGCCTTCCCTCGACTTCTCCGTGCAGTCTTCAGAAGATGGACGTGCTTTGTTCTTTCGCAAGGATGTGGACTCCATCTCTCAGGACAGCAGGAGTGGAGAAACGTCTTTTCTGTTTCAAGGGCCGGCAGCCAGAGCTGCCATCCACAAAGGGGCCGTGAGTGAGCCTCTGAGGCGCGCTCACAGAGTTAAAATTCATGAACCGCCAGAGACAAGGAGAGGGATCTTAAGCCAGATGTCCTCCACTGACTCACAGCACATGGTTTATGCTCCCTGTGTTATAGCGGACAACTTTGACCTTGAGACCTCCCCCCAGACCTCATGTCCTAACAGTCCTGCCGCTGACAACCAAAATCCAATTCAAATACCGTTGGAGAGTGAACCTGATTCTCTACAGTCAAACTTTGCTGAGCAACAGAGAGTTCATACCTTTGAACCAGACGAGCCCAAACCATGTGAGGAATTACCAGCAGAGACAGAGCCAGAGGAGAAAACTGTCAGTGAACCGGGGCGACCAACAGACACTCAGCCTGTTCCAGTCCCGCAGCCTCAGCCCATCACAGAACCTCTCCCACACCCCGAAGCCAAACCCTTTCCACTTATCCCACCACCATCCCCCGCCAGGGTCAGGCGGACCTTGCAGACCCCAGCCACCCCTCAACCATCCACCCCGATACGAACACAGGCCCGATCACGCAGTTGCCCTCGGAAACAGACTACCTCTCCTCACACACCAATGGTGAGCCGCAAGCCTGCTTCCCACTGGCAGACGCAGCGAGCGCAAAGCTACGGCAGCTACAGCAACCAGGTGAGACCCATCCCCAACGGGCTCTGCCTGTCCGACAGCACGTCCAGCAGTGACGGCAGCACTGACAGCCTGGAGTTCGAACCCTCCTGTGAGCCGGCCGGCACAGAGCAGCGTGAGGGCACCTTACAGAGGGAGATGAGGGTCCTTTTTGATCAGAGGATGAGAGAGATCCGCTGTAAATCACCACTTTTTCTGGATGATGATGAGTCATAGAGGAACTGTGATTCATAATTCCAAATAAAAGTGATAATGTGTTTTTTTCTGATGTGAGAGGATTAGATCGTTCCTTTATTTTTTACTGTTTCACTCTATTATAGACAACAGTTCAGACTCATAACACCATTTAGATCATGCAGATGATGAACGGAGAGCGACATGACAAACGCAAAAAAAAGGTGACGGAGGATTGAGTAACAGCATCTCTGAAGCAGTATTACACAGTTTTTATTATTCTAGGCCTGCTGTAGTGTTTACAGTCTACTCTACTGTATACACGCTACTGGAATGTTTACAAAAGATGCAGTTTTTATGTGTGACATAGCTTTGACATTGCCAATTGTACAAAACAACATGAAGCAATTTGTTAGTCCTATTTTCAGTTATTTTTTTAGCATGTAATCTATAATGTTTGCTTTTTTTCAATTAACATTTAGAGTTCATATTAAAATTATTATAACAACACTGTGAGTCTTGATTTTACTTGAAATGTAAGTTCTCATGTGTATTGTATCTTTTCCGAACAAACAGAAAACCGGCAGTTGAGTTAATGTTTCTGTCAATTCTGAGAGTAAATTCTGAAAACAGCTTTCAAAGCAAAGAAATAGTTAAAAGAAATACTATTCAGACAAAAGTTCTATGCTTTTTCTTGATCTTTGTCAACGGCCTCCTGGGGCGTGTCTGCACTGTTGCTCCTCAGGCGCAGGCTGAGCTCCTCAGTCAGGACAGTGCAGTAGGATTTCTGTGGCAAGGACATAAAAACAATTATTTTGATGAATTTAAACAATGAATAGATGAATGTGTATGAGTATCTAAGTGTCGGTGTGTCTTTGACAATGTTTTGTTGTATAACTGAGATAAAAAAAAATTGTGCAATTAGAAATGCATTCAGAAAGCACAAAATTCCACCAAATCCAATGTAACAAAATTCCTTTTCCGCTATGTTGAATAATCCTGCCCCAACATGCTTTGGGTCCCTACTTGGTCCATGTGACACCCTGTCAAGCTAGTTCAGGGAAATTAGTCCTGTAGCTTTTGCATAATGTTCCTAACAAAAAATACACACATCCAAAAACAACAAGCACACACACAGATTAGCTTATCAGCAGTGTTTGCATGGACTTTTGATCGGTGGAGGAGTTACAAACCTGATTGGATGAATACAAACACATGCTGCTCGGCTTTGTTTTAAAAGCTAATACCTTGGAAGTTGTGATCAACTAATATAAGTGAGATGATTTGCGTTTGCACTTGCACACACCCTCTGCCCTGCTGCACTGCTGCGACTCCTGTAGGAGAGCTCCAGGACAGCCAGCAGTGTTCCCAGCACCAGGCCCAGCGACAGAACCAGAAACATCCCCTTGAGACCGTGAGGCTGCACAGCTGAGGACTTGGCTTTGTCTGCTATGCAGCTGCTGGCCCACCATTTGCTTTGCAGGTAAGACAGCTCTCCGGCCTCGCTCAGCTGTAGAATTGCCACGCTGAGGTTCTTTATGACTGGAGAGCCTTAAGGAATTGTATAGTTTTAACATTTTGATTATACCACTTATTTATATAAAATATTTTTTTATTTCATGTTTATTGAGCAGTCTCACCGAGAGTAGCCGCGATGCTGTAGCCCCTCATGCCGATGACTTCATGAGCTCTGATCAGTTCACAATGGCGCGCTACAGCCAAGTCCAGAGAAACCGACTCTCCAATGAAGGCAAAGTCGCCCTCTTTTGCACGCAGGACCCCTTCATCCATAGATGATACAAAACTCTTAGTTCTCTCCATGTGTTCATAGATCCGGCGGTACACTGGGTTGTCTGAATTCTGGGGAAGAAAATAAGTAAGAGAAAAGAAACATCTGTCAAGTGATCCACCAGTGATCGAATGCACCAGCTAGAAGATGAACATCATCACCTTGAAGAAAGCCAGGGTGGAGGAGCCAGTCAGACAGCCGTACTCAATCATGTCCTGATTGGCCAAGTCCTCAAAGCCTTTCACCGTCAGGTGAGTGGACTCAGAGCTCATTGAGGAGCTGAGGTTGGAGAAATAACAAGCCAACAGGACAATGGTAAATAACCACCAGCTGCAGCAGATGACGCGTCCTGAAAGAGCTCTGGGGTGAGGGCCAGCACCTGGCAAAATATGATTGTTCAAGGTTAAGAATGGGGGACTTTACAGAAGGAAAAGGGGGTAATGAGCAGATTCAGTTAAGTATCTCTTGTATGGTGCTGGCACACAAAGAGACAGGTTTTGCTTTTCACCTTGCAGCGTCAGAGCTCCAGCTGTGTACCACAAGCTATGGAGGAGGTCGAACCTGTTCTGCTCACTCTGAGGATGACCCCATTCACACGGGCTGAGTCTGGATTTGCATAAAGATATTAATTATCAGTTAGCTAAACTTCAAAGAGATTCCACTGCCTGCAGAAAATATGAAATATCCATAGCAAAGAAGTATAAATTCAGATTTAAATATCGATAAATTACTGCAACTCATAATATCAACTTTTGTAAATGCATCACCAACCTTGCAACTATAAAGATGCAAGCAGCAGTCCCCAGGTACGCAATGAGTATGCCGACCCAAGTCTCCGGTGTAAAGGGGGTCAGGAAGTCAAAGAATCCTTTTCCCTCTGAGATGTCTTTCCTCAGCAAGATGCTGATTCCTGTCTGCATGAACGGCTTAGTCATCCCCACCGCTTTCTCCCGGGCTGCAGTGAGAGTCAGCGGAGCGATGGCAAGGTCGGCCTCCTGTAAGGAATGCAACATATGAGGCCTGACATCACAGCAATGGATTTTATTCAAATTCTGCGGCGCGGCTAACTGCCACATGACCCCTGTGAGTGTCATCATGTACTCACCCCTCGCACCACCTCTCCAATCATCCCATTCCAGTTCCCGTTTTCGTCCTGTCTGCCGTATGAACTATCCTTCACCAGGTGCACTCTGTACTTGAAGCCGAGCTTCTTGGCTAATTCAGACAGCAGGTCCATGCAAAAGCCTTCCAGTTGTGAGCCTTTGGACATGGTATAGGGCTCTTGCTGGAGGGAAATATGTTCAAAGATGGTCAGTTGTATTTGTTTTATCTTTTGTGTTGTATGTATTTTGACAATAGGCTTGAAATAAACAATTGAACTACCTTAATTGTGGTAATTCTCAGCTCAGACGGCACTGATGTTGGGAGGAGCAGGGAATGTAATATGTTAGTATAAAATATGAGTATTGTTCACATATGATTTAAGAGACAAAGAAATTTCCAGAAAATTTGTCCTTTCCTGTTAAATATTGGATACTGCAGCATCTGCAATATTACTGGAAAGGAAACGTCACTCCTCACAAAAAAATCTACATCCTGTCATTTACTGTGATGGAGGTGTCACAATAACACATTTTGCTGCTGAGAAGGCGATTGGCTGCACAATGTTAGAACCTCGAAAAGTGCAGTTAAGATCGTCGCCGATCCCTCCCCGGCTGGACACAAACTTTCTGGAAGACCCCCCTCCTGGCAGGAGGCTACAGTCAATCAGGAACACAACCATAATGTTTCTTTCCATCTGCTTCCAGCCTCATCAACAAGGCCTGGCAACACAGTGACACAGACCCATTTTCTTCTGCTGGGATGGCTGATTTCCATCTTAAATTTAGCAAAGTCAAAGACTCTTTTGTGCATCCATGGACTTTACTCTGACACGCAGAGATGTCTGAGGTGAATTTCAGGCTGCTGGTATTGACTGACTTGTAGTAACAACTGGCTTCCGGTATCCTAGAGATCTGGCAACTCTCCTCTCCTACTAAACAACAGTTTTACAGACCACAACCTATTTAGAGCAACGTGCTGATTCAAAGAGCCTCGATGCCATGGCACTGTGAGATGGAAGGGCAGTCAAAGAGTATCAAAAGCCTTGATTCAGGCCAAGGCCTTGGGGATCCATCACCACAGGGTGATCCTGACAACCATCAGATCCTCCTTTTCAAAAGATGACACACATACAAACTCTTCAAACCCCTGTCACATTTTGGGCACTCCAAAACACAGGGCTTTTGTTTGCTCCGTATAGTTGATTTATCACCATTTATGTGAGAATGTTAACTGGCTTGCTTCCCTTTCTGTTTTTCTACAAGAGTTGGACAGGATGTTGCACTACATTTTGATACTGAATTGACCTGACAGATTATGTATTTACTTCTCTTCAAGCCTGAGACATTTCTAACAGATCCAGCAGTGAAAACAAGAGGAGTTTGGCAGAGAAAAAAAGCAAGCTGCCACAAGCTCAATTACAAAGCCAGTGACCGGGTCAAGCTATCAGTATCCCAAAGGAAAACACATTTTTTTATTTTTCATTAGTTGTCAACCAGAGCATCTATAGGCTGAATTAGCACTCATTTTGATACAATGTCAGATAAAAATGGATAATGGATGGATTCGGTACGTTACTTTAGTACTTAATGTTGTACAGTGATGTTGCAATAAGATACTTACCTGCAGTGCACATTCCCATTTCAGAAAAGAAGAACCCGACAGTCAATACAAAGAAGCCAAAAAGCATCTTGACTCTCTTCATGTGCCTTTCCTTCAAGTTATAAAATGACAATTAATGTTTGGTAGTGCATCAGATACATAACATGGATAATAGACTATATAGGTTCATTAAAATGTTCTTAATACCAATTTAAGTACCTGAATCAAATCAAAACATTAAATTATTAAGAGACAATATTTTGCAATTGGTTAGGAGAGAATAGATTAACGGATGTTCTTACCACTGTGCCTGAAAAAGGTCCAAGATGTGACTGCTAGTTTGACAAGTTGGACGTCAGGCAGAACCCAGTGAGCTCAGCTGTGATACAGCGTGAGCTGAGGTTATCCAGATTCAAATATGTTAAGATGGCCAGTGACGTTTATGTGGGAGGAGATTATGAAAGAAATTGAAAGGGGTGTGAGACATGTTGCAGACTAACATACAGCTAATGTACAATGTTATGTGTTAATCCTCATTCTTTGTCTATTTGCACTTTAACTCTGTTTGCACTTACTACATAACTCAGTATTGCAAAATAATACTAACATATTTAAGCCACCCTACTGTACATTTTAGTTTTTAGTTTTTATCATTCACTTTAATTTAGGATTTGTATGAGTTATATATGTGATGCTGTAAACAGGATTTTAGAAATACAGTGGGCATGATTTTAAATGTCCCTTGTGCACACACCACCCCCCTAATATTAGCAGCCATCTCCATAACAACTGAATACATCCACTGGTGTGGCACAACATTTTTTTTTAAAAAAAAAAGATTGGACTAGAGTGGAAACAGAAGATGAATAAGCATTTTTTTTTTGGAACTTGAGTAATTGTTAAATGTCACTTTAAAAGAAAATACTATATTTACTGGATTCAGCTTTTTAAATGTGAAGATGTCTGCATTACTGTGTAATATAAACAGATTATCTTTGGGTTTTTAAAAATTCTGGATGTGGATATGTGAATTAATGTGCTGAATTTATTGATACAACTATTGATCGTCGACCTGAGACGATAATCAGTTGATGCAGCAATTTAGAAAAAAAACTTTTAGTTGCATGGGCTTTGTAAAAAACAATATTTCTCTTATATCTACAAAACGTTAGAAGAAAGCTAAAATATACTAGCCCCATTAATCAGCCAGCTCAATTGCAAAAGGTGTTCATGAACATTTCTTTGAACTTCCTGTTTATTTAAACAGGTTACAGAAGAAAATGTGTCCCCCTAGAATCAGAAGATGTGTAGGTACAATGAATGTGGGCTATGGGAGATAAAGAGGAGGCCATAAGGCGCGCAATATTTGTCTTGTTGTTTTTCTCATCGCTTTTAATAGAGCGAGTTTCTGATCGAGTGCGGTGTTTACGATTTATCCAACTAGCCAATCACAAATCGGTGCGCGTTGCACGCGAGGTCAAGCGGGGACCTACAATTGGCTGAGGTATTTTTTTCCAAAGGGGCGTATTTTTCAAGCCATCTTGGCTGAATATTTAGCCTCATCCAAGGTACATTATTTTGATATCTTCATGGTTCTGCTGCCCCTAATTCGGTACCTATTATCGTTTGAAAGGTGTAAACCATAAGTATGTAACTGGGTCGAGTTTAAGAGTTTGACCGAAGTCAAAGCGGTGAACTGAAGTGCTGAAGATGACGCTGTCGCTCCTGAAATTACCGGTTAGCTAAGCTAACGGCTAGTATGTCCGCCGTGGCTGTAGTCTGTCACTAGCTGACATTTAGCTAGGTGCGATTTTTCTGTTTGGCACTCGCCCCGCAGAGGACAAATTTACAAGGTAAATACTCTGGTATTTTCATCATTTTCAGCCTTACTTAGGAAATATGTCCTTTTGATATACGACTTGTGTATGTCCTGTCCGACCGAGTAACGTTATCACATCAGCCACAGACAGGCTTTTTGCAGGGGTCTGGAGAAACATTACTAACAGTTAAGCAATACCCTTAACGCTGCGTATGACAGTGTCATGACCTAACGTATACACACACTTAATTGTTGCATTTCTGCACAGAGCATACAATGCATCCGCTGTCTGCTTGCTGTTGGCATATGTATGATTGGGTTGCTAAACAACTTGCAGTACAAATGTTGTCTCTGCTGTTGTGCGCTTAAAATGGCTGACAGACGTTAGATGCTCGGGTTGGTATTTAGCGCTCTTCAACCTAACTACACACAGCAACAAGGAAAAAAATATCGGATACTGTCTTTTGATTGGACTGGGAGAAATGTGGCAGCGTCACAGACTCCTGATTGGACCAATGGAGAGACAACCGAGCTGCATACATGTTAGTCGTACAACCTACTGTAGTTGTATTTATGCAGCTAAGAGTACTTGAGGTAACATGCTCTGTTTATTACAGCAGTGGCATTTCTTACATGTTATGTCCAGCAACAAAACTTACCACTATTACACACAATGAGATCTGACTTTCATAATTGTTCTTCCTCAATATAGGCATACACAGCAGACATTGACATAAGACAACTATGAGGGCGGGATGAAATACATTTATGTTAGCATTTCAACTGATTCTTTATGGATACGGCAACATTTATTAGTGTTCATAACAATGTAAACTTTGGCATTTTGCTAGTGCCTTTACTGCAGTTTAAATTTCTAAAAACTATCATTATGTCCACACTAGTATGTATGCATGCACATTGTAAACACAAATGCTGGATATATTATGGAAGCCATATTAGCCAATTTGGAACAACTTGATATCAGACAACAGATGACTTTAACAAAACATAATCACCTACAGCCTTTTAATGAACAAATGGATTATCTTAATTTTTTCAGTGTTAAATTTGTTTCTTGTGAAAAAGGGAGACAGATATGTACAACAGTGACGGGATGTTGTGTAGCTTTAAAAAG
This sequence comes from Macroramphosus scolopax, assembly GCA_901007825.1. Lineage (NCBI taxonomy): Eukaryota > Metazoa > Chordata > Actinopteri > Syngnathiformes > Centriscidae > Macroramphosus > Macroramphosus scolopax. Next base: position 18,804 of record CAAKHC010007867.1, on the reverse strand, counting down.
TAGCATTTACTGTGGGCGATATTCTCCAATGCTGATAGTTGTATCAGATTTAATTAATAACTAAAATAATGTTTGTATATAAATACACAAATTTAAAAATAGCCTTGACACGGTAACTTCAATCATTGCATAAATTTTTTTCTTCCCTTGAATTTGTTAGGTAGCTGGCGTAAAATCCCATGCGGAAGGTGAGGCGGCGGGTATGTGAGACAGTTGTTAGTAAATTCAACATGGGTAGGGGCCGAGGCAGAGGGAGAGGAAGGGGCAGGGGCTCATCCGGCCAGTTGCGCCCCCCCTCACCCTACAGACTGCAGCTCTCTCCTTCCAGGGAGACGTTGACATATGCCCAGGCACAGAAGATAGTGGAAGTGGACCTAGATGGAAGGCTTCATCGAATTAACATCACAGATCCTCTGCCAGTTATAACTGAGGATGAAATGATGGCCCAGGACATTGCCGAGTGCAACAGTAACAAAGAGAACAGTGTACAAACACAAAGTAAAATCAAGTCGTGGAGAAAACCTTCAAATAATAAAGGTAGGAGGAGTAGTAAAAATACATCTCACCAGAATCAACGATCTGGCTCCCAGCAGCAGCAAGCATCTACAAATTCCCTTCAGCACCAAAGCCCCCTCCCTGAGCCCATCTTCCGTGTGCTGAGTTCAGTTTGCCCTTCAGAGACACCGCCACTCCCAGCAGCCTACTACCGTTTCATAGAAAAGTCAGGGGAGGAACTGGACAGTGTGGCTGAGTACGACATGGACGAGGAGGACCTGGCCTGGCTAGAGATGGTTAACCAAAAGAGAGTGTCTGATGGCCATGCATCTGTATCACCAGACACGTTTGAGCTGCTGATCGACCGCCTCGAGAGGGAGTCCATCTTGGAGTCCCGTAACCAGGCTTTGTCCCAGAGTGCCGTTGATGAGGATGCCTTCTGCTGTGTCTGCCTGGATGACGAATGTCTGAACAGTAATGTCATCCTGTTCTGTGATATCTGCAATCTGGCTGTCCATCAGGAGTGTTACGGTGTGCCATACGTACCTGAGGGCCAGTGGCTGTGCCGCTGCTGCCTGCAGTCCCCCTCCCGTCCTGTAGACTGTGTGCTATGTCCCAACCGAGGAGGTGCCTTTAAACAGACAAGTGATGGACGTTGGGCCCATGTTGTCTGTGCCATATGGATCCCAGAGGTGTGTTTTGCCAACACAGTGTTCTTGGAGCCTGTTGAGGGGGTCAAGAACATTCCTCCAGCTCGCTGGAAGCTCACTTGCTACCTGTGTAAGCAGAAAGGCAGGGGTGCATCCATTCAGTGCCACAAAGCCAATTGCTACAGGGCCTTTCATGTCACCTGCGCTCAGAAGGCTGGCTTATATATGAAGATAGACCCAGTACGGGAGACAGGCGTCAACGGTACCACCTTTTCTGTGAAGAAGACTGCTTTCTGTGAGCATCATTCTCCAGTGGGGTCTCGGCGGGATGGGTCTGGAGACGAGTCAGTTGAAGGGAGATTGGTGGGGGGCAGGGGTAACCGGGGTCAGAGGTCATACACTCAAAGTTCCCCCACACCACCAAACAAGAAGGCTTCCAAGGGCCAAAAAAAAAAGAATACGAAAGGGTCCAGTGGGTCGACACGACGGTCAACTGTGCCTGTGCTGCTTGTGCCTCAGATTCCCTCTCACAGGTGAGATATTTGCCTTCTTTGATTTACATACCAAATATACGCCAATTCATTTATTTAGATCTGTTGCTTGAGGTATTTGTGTTTTTTTTATCCTCAGACTGAACAAGATCTGCACAGGAGTTGAAGTCCAGAGGAAGAATCAGTTCATGCAGAGGCTTCATAATTACTGGTTGCTTAAACGACAGTCACGTAATGGGATGCCTTTAATACGGCGACTTCACTCTCATCTGCAGGCCCACAGGACTGCAGAACAAGTGAGGAAAACAAGACAAACACTTTTGACCGCACTCCAGAATAAGCTCAGACATCACATTGCAATGGCTTTTTCAGATAGATATTGGGATTCCATACAACCCTTCTTTTGTCATCTTTGCTGCAGACTTCTACTAATCGTTTCTATATTGTGTGTAAACTGTTCATACTGACAGTCCACACCTTAAGTCTTTTTAACCATAAAATGAGAGTTAACTGCAGACGTTAGGACTTTAACAGACAGTTTATTACAGAATACAAATACAATACATTTCTGCTCTACCAGCCAACATCCGTCTGATAGCTTGTAATGTCAGCCTGACATTAAAAGATGTTTTCACTTCAGTCAGCCTTCATTTCAAATTCAATAGATTTGTCTGACTGTCTGATGCTCATGTAAAGCTGAAAACTTGAGTCTGTTTTTTTTAGAAATTATGACTTATGACAAGCCTGGAATTGGTCTCGGAGCATACATGGGTGTCAAAGCCAAAGTCTCTCCTCTCTGCCCCCACATCTCCAAAGAAATGCTATAGGAGAGACTAATTATAATGGGTTTTAAAGCTGACTCTACAGTCTAATCTGCTTGTGCTTGCTCTTTTGTGTTCAGAAGGAGCCTGATGAGAAGCTGTGTGCTGCAAGAGAGGAGCTACGATACTGGCAAAAGTTGAGGCAAGACCTAGAGAGAGCCAGGCTTTTGGTGGAACTCATTCGCAAGAGAGAGAGGCTAAAGAGAGATCAGGTATGTTACAGATTGATCTGTAATTATTTGGACAATTTATCAGCATTGGGATACGTTAACCTCCCTGTTTCCCCTCAAAAAAAAATTCATTCATTATAACCTCAAACTGTGACCTCATATTTCTTCAACTCTCCTTCGTGTTTATGTCATCACTCTTCAGATGAAAATTCAGCAGGCTGCTCTTGAATTAAAGTTGACCCCTGCGTTGGTGCTTCTCCGATCCACTTTGGACCAACTGCAAGAGAAGGACACGGACAAAATCTTCTCTCAGCCTGTCGATCTATCAGAGGTTGGTGCAGTCACAAAACAATTTTGTTAAACACAGTTTTTATTCAGCAGCATGTGTTTTGGCTTAAGTAAGACACAGCTGACATTGTTATTTTAATAATTCACTGAGGTCCCAGATTACCTGGAGTTTATATCCCAACCCATGGACTTCTCCGCCATGCGTACAAAGCTGGAGGGACATGCCTACTGCTCCATTACGGACCTAGAGAAGGACTTTGACCTCATGATCTCTAACTGCCTCAAATACAACTCCAAGGACACCATGTTCCACAGAGCAGCCTTACAACTGCGGGACGTAGGCGGAGCCATTCTCCGGCATGCCCAGAGACAGTCTCAGACCATTGGTCTGGACCCCAGCACCGGCATGCACCTGCCAGACTCTCCGAACAAGCATGGCTTCTACCAATGTACATGGGATGATGGTGAGTTCAGGGGGTATTCGTCCATAGAGTAAAGCTTCTTCTTAGACCTCTTAAATTCTCTTGCCTGTATTTACTTTTTTATTTTTTGTTTTAATGCTTTCTCCTTACATTCTACAGTTGACTCTCTCCTGGACCCAGAGAACAGACTCCACTTAACCACAGACGAGCAGCTAAAGGCCTTACTGGATAAACTGGACATGGTTACATCTATGCGTTCCAGTGGTGGCCGAACCAAACGCATTAAGCTACTGCGCCGAGAAATCAACACTCTAAAACAGAAGACGAACCAGCAGCAGCAAAACGCTCAGTCTATGAATGGTACTGACAAGCGGGACAAAGGACAAGAAGAAGAGGAGGAGGAAGAAGAAGAAGAGGTAAAAGAAAAGAAGAAGAAAAAAACAAAGCTTGTGGACAATGGACTTTTGAGAACAGTGTCGCAGTCTGGGACAGGTAAAACATATTTTACTTTAATGCCATTTAATATGGTACAATAAGATGGATTCCACATGATTTATCATTCTGATATTTATTTCTTTTTCGTCCAGACGACTCTCCTCCTGTGTTAGAACTTACATGCCCAGTGTCATCGCCGCTGCCAGGAGATGCTCCACTCGAACCTCCTGTCCTGGGCATTGTAACTGGAGGACGAAGGTCGCCGGGGCGCTCCTACAAGCGTCAGAGATCATCCCGCAGTGGGAGCAAAAGCCAAGGCGAAGATGAGGCTGAAGCTGCAGAAACACCTTCTGCACAACCAGAGGCTGTTCACGAGGTCACACCACTTGGAACGCCGCCAACTCTGCCTTTAGTGGGGGTCGGTCGTCGCACGTCTGTTTTGTTCAAGAAAGCTAAAAATGGGGCACGAATTTCAAAAAAGAAGTCCTCCCCTCAACAGACTAGAAACTCGTCAGAGGATAAAACCAACGGCTTGGATAGCGCTTCTATCAGCCCAAGTTCACAGAGTGTCACCAACATCACCACCTTACCTCCTACTCCAAACGCTTCCCCGACACCTCCCTCTCCTTCCTCACACCACCTGAGGTCCAGAGGCCACAGCTCAGAGAGCGAAGCAGACAAACCCCCTACACAGCCCAGCAAGGAAGGTCAGGGAAAAACTGATTAGTGTTCAGTACTGTTGTGGTCTGCCTCCTCAAGTGTGAAAGAAAAAGAGCTGGCAGTTGAAGTTGGGCCTTTTTACATTTGCCAAGTCTTTCACAAGGCAAAGCAGTGGCTTAATGACAATTAATGCAATTTAAGTGTTTTTTGTCTGATCGATTGGAGCTGGAAATAATAGCGGGTATCCGTTCCTATTGGCTCTAAATGTTATCAAAGACACCAAACTGCTTAATTTACATCCTTCAGAATGCTGCTTATGTACATTTTAAAACAAATGTTAAAATCATTTTATTTTGGGATTATTTTTAACTGCGTGCAGTGTATTGACTTTCTCACACATACACATGGACATGGTGACGCAACCGTCTGTGAACTGTCCTGCATTCAAAACCATTGAACCCAAAAAACAGGCAGATGAACAATACATTATCTACCAGTAAACAAACATCCTGGCGAGCAGTTCTCACACGCAAACGGTCCCAGTTTACGGCTCATTCTGACATATCGTCTACCTTCATTTCTGTATTACAGGATCTGAGATAAGAAAAGTCAATTTGATTTATATTTTGTTTTTGCTAGATCTGACAAATGGGAAACACACATCTGTGGACCATGATGACGACCAAAGCCTAAAGTGAGTATAGAGTGACGAGTACTTGAGTATCTTTGATCTGTTGAGCAGTTATTCTACCTTGTACTTCAAGTTGAGACTCAACCAGCTCCCTTGTTTTCCTCCGTACCTTTGCAGCTGTACCGTCTCCCCACCCAAACGTAGTCGGGGTAAACCAGCTCTGGCTAAAGCTCCAAGCAGTGAGAATGGAGACATCTCTGGGTCCGGTGTGTATTACCAGAAGAAAATACAAATGCAGTTCATTGCCTCACTATTGTATTTTCATTTACTTCATAATGTAAAATTCTGAAAAACGAAAAAACTTTATAGTTCATGATTTTAATGACTAATACAAGGGCAGTAAATTCTCAGTTTGGGCTCCAGGGCTGTCACAAATACACATTAACTGGATATGTTGGAATATCCTGTTCACAGGAAAGTCTACACTTCTGTGTTTAGATAATGAGACAGAGCTCGCACCTCTGGACCTAGTTTGGGCCAAATGCAGAGGATATCCGTCGTATCCAGCAATGGTGAGAATGTATTTGATCTTCCTGCTCATGGTGTGCACACTGTAGCCTCTCTTTAGCTTGTGTCGCCAAGAGCAGGAGTTGACATAAAGGAAAAAACTGAAAGAATAATTGTTCAGCTTACTGTAACTGACATAATCTATTGTTACAGATTGTTGACCCAGACATGCCCCAGGAAGGGCTTCTTCACAATGGCATCCCCATTCCCGTGCCTCCTGTGGAGGTGCTCAAACTGGGCGAATGGAGACAAACGGAAGCTGGGGAAAAGCTCTTCTTAGTGCTCTTCTTTGACACCAAAAGAACTTGGTAAGATTCAGACAGCTGAGACGAGCCTCTTGCTGATTTTTAACCCTTTCACAAGTCGTTATGCTCAGTCTTCTTTGTCATTCTGAAAATTGTGCCTCTTGATATTTTAGGCAGTGGCTCCCTCGCAACAAACTACTGCCAATGGGGATGGATGACACTGTAGACAAACTGCGCTTGATGGAAGGAAAGAAACCTAGTGTTCGCAAGTCTGTACACACCGCGTATGACCGGGCGATGGTACATTTAAATCACATAAGAGGAAATCTGAACTTCACTCCCTCCAATTTCATGTGAATTTCAGTTTCAGGGTTTTATCATCTTAAAAAGCCTGCCAGGTAAAAAATGTACAGAAACGTCAGCAATGCACCGTAAACAATGAGTAAGTACAACAAAGGTTTACAATCCAACAGTTGATGGTAATCAAAGGTTTTCTGCATACAAATTACTCTGATTTTTAAAGGATTTTAAAGGAAAGCGAAGCGCTTGAAGACATTTTCATTGATGAATTTTTTTAAAAGGTTTTACACTACCACTGTTGCTATGTGTTTATAGAAAGTTTTTATTTTAGGCCAAAGTTATTCAAGACGTAGGCGAGAGGTGTAAATATTTAATTGTCAAAGGGATTGTCTTGATTTAAATCATATTTAGATTGTATTTGCCATTGAAATGTTACTGTGTTTGATGAAACCGAAAGTCTCACTTCACGTTCATTTCATATCTGGACTCAAAGGATTAGTTGGACAGCTGTTGATTAAAAACAAATACAATTGTGGGGTTAATTTGAAAGAAGTATTCTTGGTGTGACCAGTAGTATTATCAAAAGAGCCAAAAATTGAAGATATTCCCTTTATGTCTTCCCTCCGGTGAATTACGTAATATTTATCGTATCCATCTCTCCACTCAAACAGCAGTTTCAAATAAATAGACGATTGTGATCAATATGCTGCCAATGCAAACATTCTTGATATTTTAGTCCAGCTATGATGTGTTGTAGGTGGGACTTTATAAGTCTTTGCTTATTTTTCCATATTGTGAAACTGTATTGATACGACAATGTTGGAGTACCTGGTGCAGCTACTTGGTTAGTAAGATGTGAAGCCACTACAGAGGTGAAGCTGATCCATGTGGTTGTGAAACACCGCCGTGATCACTCACTCTCTGAATAACTTGCAATTATGTGCAAATCTGGGGCAGAAATGACTTGAAAAGCACAATTGGTCTGTTTTGAAAACGCTCAGTTGGCGTCTCCGAGAGCCATATGAATGACAAGAACGTGTGTATGTGTGTGTGCGTGCGTGCGTGTGTGTGTACAGTATATACATATATGTAAATATATACGCCGAGGAGCCGGCGCACCCCGGTG
>CAAKHC010007867.1:0-11483 GCA_901007825.1 Macroramphosus scolopax | reverse complement strand
AAATCTGGGGCAGAAATGACTTGAAAAGCACAATTGGTCTGTTTTGAAAACGCTCAGTTGGCGTCTCCGAGAGCCATATGAATGACAAGAACGTGTGTATGTGTGTGTGCGTGCGTGCGTGTGTGTGTACAGTATATACATATATGTATACGACCTGTGTAGTAAAGGTGCATGTGTATAGTTCTGTAAATATGTAAATGTATGTTTATATTGGCTAACATTAAGTAATTTAAGGAATGCAAAAATCAAATTTAGATTTTAATTTATAATTTGTGGCATTTGAGAGTGTTGTTTAAATAAAAAAGTAATTATTGAAAAGATTTATGTATGATGCTTGGTAGCTCTTTGTAATAGTGATGGTCTTCACCACCAACATGTCAGAACATATTCTTTAGAAGTGAGGCGGCACAAAGCCTCAGCTCTGTACGTAGGAGGGACTGCACTTGCCTACTGGAGGTTTTTTTTTGCTGGGTGGTGCTGGAGATTCTTGATCTTGCTATTTGAATTGTTCTGCAAGATCTATAATCAGCCTGAGACAATATTTTCTCACACAAGAATAAATGCTGTTTGAAACAACTGAATGTCTTTTTTTTTTTTTAAATCCGTTTTCAGGTTACGTCAGGTCACTTCATCAAACCTTTTCTCTCTTGTTTCCCCTCAAGTCAAGATAGACTCAGTACAAGATTAGATAACAGGCAAGAAGGCAAAGTTCATCCACAGTTCTTGACTGAATACATCAGAACTGGTTCATTGTCCATTTCAGTGTTCTGAGGAAGTCGTTTGGTCTTTGACCTCAGTTACACTGTTTTCACAAAGATTCTATTAGCTCGTTTTCTTTTGTAGTTGTGAAGGAACAAAATCGAAGCACATTTATTCACATTCGAGGGTGTTTGAGGTGCAAAACAGTTTCTTGCATATTTTTCAATTCTAGTTTTATCATATAGGATTTAAATAACAATCATTTCTTAGATGTATAATGTATTATATTGTAGTAATGATGGTCTTGAAATAAAGAATACAGTAATTCATCATCATTTTCTGGTCCGGCTCAGACAAGAGGGCGGGACTGTCCCCCCTCCAGTGAGGCTCCTCAGAGTTTTGCAACTTTTTTTGGCCTGAGATCTTTTTTTACTTTATCAGTTGTACGGCCTTCTCCGGGTACAAGACTCACTGAGCGAGTTATTACACCACATGCAGTTGTTTTGTTAGTAATTTCTCAGTTTGTGTGGTCCTACAGCCTCTCTTTACATGTTGATAAGTGTTAACACAATCCTGTTCAGCTCAGGATAAAGTACATCGATCCATATAGAATATGGTCGTCAGGCTCAGAAAGTTGTGCATCACTGACCATTGAAAAGGCCACCAGGTTGTCAATGGAAAGCAGGTGAAGCTGTTCTTTTTCTTTCTGTCGTAACATGTCACACCATGAAGCATTTACAGGTAAATTCATGAACAAGTTTACCTTTAACCTGGTGTAACATTGTCAGATGACTTGTCTGATGATCACACTTTATTGGCTGTGTAAGTTTCTGTTAAAATGCTGTAAACTCAGTCCAAAGTCAAATATCTTGATCCGGTGCTACATTAAACCAGAATGGAACTTGAAAGACCGCTAATATGAACCTCGGTAAATATTTGTTTATTCATTGATAAAATGAATTCTTATTTGATGATTTGAAAGCTTGCATGTAAAGAAATTTCAAATTTGTCAATGTTTTTCTGTCCTGCTTTGCTCTAAGTTACTCAAGGAATTAACTGAAATGATGTGAATTTTCCCCGAAAAGTTTTTTTTCAAAATGATGATTGATTCCAGGATATTCATAGAAAACTATACATTTTACAGTTTTTTAAACAATATAAAACATCTCTACTTAATCAGGACAACTGTGTATTTGTGCAACCTGGGATTTATTTCATAATACTATTGACATACTCTTAAGACTTAAACTGACAGGAAATTCCTCAAACAACACAGGTATGAGGCCACTGTTTGTAGACCATCTTACAAAAAATGTTATACAAAAAAAGACCAGTTCCTGAATTCACTACATTAGGAGTGAAATGACAACTGCACTACAAGTTTCTGCAGAAAAACATTGCATGAGGTCAGTGGCATCTTGTCCGCAGACTGTCATGTTCTGATCTCTAGCAGAGAAAACAAAGATGGCGGTGAATTGTGTCATGCTGGGTTTTCCTACTTGTTTTCTCCATGAAGCGTAAAGAATTCAACCTGATCTTTTTAACACATAAAACAGTAGGATATGTTAACGTTCGGTCACAGGGATGTGCAACCAAACTTCAAGGAGGGCTGACAATTAGTAGATTTTCCCTCACAGATCATTTTGTTATTTCACTCTAGACCAGACACGAGGAATCGAAACAGCAGAATGAAACCATGTCTTCAGTTGAGATGAGAATCTGTCTGCTCTTTATGCTCCGTGAGACATGATAACATCCCCGCTCCCTCAGTTCCACTTGTTCTTACAGATTAAACCCAACACACCTATATTGACATCTTGCATCTCCTGTTTAGTAACAATGGTATGAATGTCTGACAAAAGAAAATCAACACACGAGAAATAGTCTGAGAAAAGTAGTTCCTCCTGTCTAACTTAAATAATCTAAGCAAAATGCGAAAGAACTGTCTTCGGTGTGATACATTCACTGTCCGTGAGGAAAATGTCTGTCTTGTTTCAGTAATAAAACAATATAAAAACATTTAAATATCATTGCAATTATTTTCTACCACAGTTCAAATTAAAACACACCAGTTCTGTTTCGCCCCGACTCTTCCTGACTGAAAGCACTGATGCAATGACATCCTTCCTCGCTAATGTAAAGAAACAATACTAATTCCAAAGAACTCATTCCTTCTTAGATAGTGTAAAACGTAGTGTTGGATTCCTGTAGTCAAGTCCAAGGGTTTAAAAACTATCTTGGAGCCAGTGTACAAACTATTGTTGAATGAGAAAGTGCACCATCGTCACACTAGTGAATTTCATAGAAGAGATAAGAAGCCGTTATCTGCAGAGTCCTGCTGGTCAGATTTTCCACCTCGTGAGCTCTTGCTTGGGTTGGGGGTCGTTGAATACTTTGGGGGGTATCTGATGAACAGACGGTCCTCCTCCTTTTTAATCCACCTTAGGAGCTTTGTGATAACAGTAATCGCACATGCCTTTGTCACCAGAGGGCTGAAGCAGGTGTACAGCTCAAATTTACTTGTGACCTAGAGCAGAGAGGGAAATGCAGGTCACTTAGGACGATAACATACTCTTAGATAATCAGGTGACAGTTGTCTTGCATTTCATGTATGTCATGTAAACAAGACACTTGCTTTCTGAAAATTAGCTGAGATAATACAGCTAGATTTCTTGTCGGCCAATTAAACAAATAACCTGGTTATTGTTTGAACATGAGCCATATAAAATAATAATTGCATTTGTAGTTAAATTTGAGGAGTGTTTGCGCAATGATTCCAGAGTAATTTGGTAACATGGGTTTACAGTAACAGGGTTAATATTATACATACGAAGACATTGTCCAGTTACCTGTGAAGCCTGATGCTCTGAGTAACCTAATTTCTTGAAGTGATATAAACACAGGATAGAGTCTAATGAAGTCCTGTCCCTCTATTTAGACACACCGATATGAAACAACTGTGCATAATAACAATGACATTGCATGCCTAAACAAACATTCACACATACCCAGGCGAGCAGAGTTTCCCTCTCAGCGACGTGGTAGATGAGCTTGAGGGGTCGTGAGGTGCTGTGGATGCGGCTGTGCATATAACGATAAAGGTCCAACAGTCTCATTTTCTCCTCCTCGCTGCTGTATGGTGCCTCCATCTCTGGGCTACACACACATCAACAAAAATAAGGGTTACACAAAAAATGCCTCAGAAAGTTGACAGGTCTTTTCTTCCTATTATTTGCACTCTTTGTTTTGCAATACTGAGAAGAAAAGAAGTGGCACACAGAGAGGCCTAACAAGTGACAGCTTCAAAATGATTTAGGGAGACTTCTTACTCTTTGCAACGTAACTTTGAATTTTTCTTCATTTATTATACAAGGATTACTGGAATAATTCCATTCAAATTAAGGTTTCAGACGCTCTGATGGCTCTTGTAATGGGACACGCCATTAGTTAGGCTCATTAAGAGATAAGTGAATTGGCAGGGTTAGTGGAGCGCAATTTGAGCTACTTCCCAATTTTATTTCTCAGTGCTAATGTAACTCGGTAGGACTATTACAGAAAAACTAATTTTTTTGAATTGCGCATAATAATACAGGGAATTGCAAGCCTAAACTACACTAAGCTACATTTCCCTTTAAAAGTAACGGGGCTGAATATTTACCGTTTACATTTATTCTGTAGACATTTCAAAGAATTAGCTTTTCCTGAAGAATGAAAGATGTTAAGCACTGAGCCATCAGACCATATTTATAAGAACAATTATATTAGTATTACAATTTCTTATACAAGCATAATATCAAGCTTGTTTCATCATTTCCATCATTAACTGCCTTTTCAGGTCTAGTTGCAAGCGCAATGACACAAAACAAAAATACAACAACACACAGACCTGGTGAATTGTGTGAGCTGCCGGTAGTTGTCTGGCACATCAAAGGGCTTGTACATGAAGTGTCTGAGGTCTGAGACGCCCACTTGGCTCACGCTGTACGACTGGGCTTTGTCAATGAGGCTCAAGTAGCTTTGAGCCATCATGGCTTCCTCAATCTTGCGCTTGCACTCTGCTACAGCGTAGAAAGCCTCCTTGTCTGTTGAGAGCAGCAGCAAACAAACAGTGCATTCCGGGGGGTCCAGGTAAGAGATGTATGCATAAAAGTAACAGTCAGGGTTAAAGAGGGGGAGGCAAATGGGAGTCCAGATCTCGCCAGCCTGAAAGGCAGAGGAAGCTCCAATGAGGTTTAGCAGGAGGTGTACATCAGCAGGCTCTAGCCTGTTGTCCTCGATGACGTTTTTTTCTTGGACGATGGTAAGTAGCTGGTTCTTCGCAATGAGGATAGAGAAAACCAGGTTGGGGGTTATCGCTTTCTGCAGGATCAGGCTGAGAGAGTCCCTGAGAGAGGAAGCGAGCGGTAAACAGTGTACTGCAGACAACAGGAAACTGGGGTCTGAATCCACCAGATTGAGAAGGCCATCTAGGATCTTCTCTGAACCAGCCAGTAGTCTCCTCAGGTCATAGTTTTTCTTGTGTTCAAAGATGCGAGATATGCTGGCTTGGGTGAGCATACTGATGATCTGGTAGTACACATAGAGGAGCTCTCCACGCAGCTGCTGCTCAGTCTGACGACTGCTAGAGACGCACACCAGCACAAGGGGCCCTTTCTGTAAGAACACCACAGTGTGCTCCTCTGGTGAAAAGAAGACAAAAGAGATGCACAAACATTTGGTAAAATATTCAAACTAACGGTGAGTGTCCACAAACGATTCCTCAAATACTCAAAAAGATGGGATTAAAATCATTGGACTCCCGCAGACTTGACAGTGAATCTAAATGTAGTGCACAAATGTATCATTGATTCAAATAAATACAAAGTTCATGTTAAATAAATCCTTCCTGTTTTCATATAACATTAGTGCAGCATTATACAATGTCTCTATGTTGCAGCTATTTTTGACACTGTGATTAATAATTAACAGTGGTTTTATTTGTATCCATAGATCTTGGGAACAAGATCTGTGTATAGAGAGTAGGGAATGTGTAAATGAGGGAATGATATCAGACACAGCCTGCTTTCATTCATGTGAATGGAAAATGTCAGATCACCTATGACATTCACAATAATGTTACAGTTATCGCGGGGAAAGAATCGACAGAGAAAAGGTGACTTGCATCTGGACTGATGTCAACTCTCACCTGAATATACTGAGCGGATGGTATTATCCCCACTTTGGACAAAAGACACCAGGGCCATCATGACTCCCATTGTAGATGAAAGAGCCTCCTCACTGCCATATCGTGAATAGATGGGTTTGCCTGCTTCACTTAGGACAAAAACATGCTTCCTGTGCTGCCGCCAGCTGTCAGCCGTCACATCCTCCTCACGATGGGAAATGAATGCTGGAGATTCCTGGGTGCCTGCCTCCAGCAAAGGAGATGACCTTCCTTTAACACCCAGACCTTGCTCCTCAAGCTTGGCCTTGGCAAGCATTGTAACGACAAACTCTCCAGAGTCACCATGGTCATTGTCTGTGGCATCCTCAATTCCTCTGTCAGCCGGCTGGGTGGCTACGTCGTTCTGAGACTCAGACATTTCTGTTTCCTCAGACTCTAGATTTGTTACCTGGTTAGAATCAGACTCTGCATCCAGAATGGACTCCTCTGCTGTTACGTCTGAATGGACTGAGTCGGCTGGCTCCTCTTTGTCAACAGTCCTGCTACTGGCATTTCTCTCCACTAGATCAGGAAACATGTGATTCCCCAATAGAGAGAGAGAAGTTGCCAGGGTGTCCGCTGAGATGCAAACAAAATGCGATCATGTAATGAATGATGAGATATGACAGAACAGTAATCATAACTTAGATTATGTATTTACCAGGTGGGTTGCTCTCAGTGGGTGGATCAGAAATCTTCACTCCTTGCGCCTCTCCTTCTTGATGATTGTCTTTGTCCATGATACCATCCCAGTCTCTGCAAATGCAAATAAAACATGAGAAGTACGGCCTCCAAAACTAGAAATTATGAATAAACAGCTTTGTAACTTAAGTTCCCTGAGGTTGTAACTCAACCATTTGAGGCAACATGCGTCTTAGGACTCTAAAGAATAGCAGCAATTATACTGGACCAGCGGTCAGGTCACATGATGGCAGAAGAAAACCGGTCGTGGGGAATTACAACACCGGAATTTGAAACCGTTTACAGTTTCCCAGGCCAAGATAAACTTTAACCACAGATGAAGGTTACTTTTGGTTTACCGACCCAGCTAACGTTAATTTAACCTTAGAGGGATAACATGGAAGTTCACCTTGCCAATTTAGCTTGTCTGTTGACTTGCATTCCGCAAGGAAATGTTTGTATACATTATAATGATAACTGACTGTTGGTTTATATTAAAGCCAGTAAATGCTGTCAGTAGTTACACGGCTAGCATTCCCTGCTAGCAAGCGACATACACAGATCAATACATGGCCGGGGCTTACAAGAAAGCTGGTAACTCAATTAACATTAGACAGGTAGGAGAAACAAAAAGACTTACGATTTTTGTACCGTCGAAACGTTGGATTCCTATTCATTCACATTAACTTTCACCAGCTGATGGGATGGCAAACAGTATGTCATGTATGAGAAGCAAAAAACAAATTTTCCTCTTGCCGCAGTGGACATCCGGAATCTCTGATGACAAGCGCAACTGGCCAATCAGGTTGCTCAGTGGCACCTGCTCGTCCCGCCTCTCAGCACACGTCTTACGCAGAAAGCAATGTGAGATACGCAGCATGACGAGTTAGCACATTTTTAATTACCTTTTCATCACCACAGGTTTCTGCAATGGTACGATAAAACGTTTGTTTTTGTGCGAGACCAACCCTTATATCCAATATATAAATGCTCGGTCGACCACAGCCTCGTCCTGCTATGCAAACGAACGCATAGGAGGTACATCGGTGGCAAGGTGTGTGGAAATGCTTGATTAAAACGCTGCCTGAGCCTCAGCAAGACTTTTCCCCTCGTATACATTGGGCATACATATTGGGTATAACGTTATAGTAGCTACCAATATACTGGTGTTTGGAAATCCTCTTACTGAATTCTACATTAGAAGATAATGTTTTGATCGGTGCTGCGCTACGTAAGCTACGTCATCTCGTATTCTTCAATCCCCACCACGAACGCAAAAATTGTAACGGAAGAGATGGTGAGCAGGATAGTGTTATTCTGCTAGATAGAGCAATGTTTTTGTTCTTTTATCAGACGGACAGAAAGTTTTCCTTATCGGTTCAACAATAGTTGGATAACGGGACATTATGGAGGAACCGTGGGACTTTGAGTTCTTGTCCCGCATCGCTGACAGCTGTTTGTCGTTTCTTTCTGAATTCGTGGACGACTGGCTCGCCAACGATATGAGAGTCTCTATATTCAAAATCTTACTGATTTGGTTAATTTTTAGTCTTATTGCAATTCATTTCGCATGGAAAGTATACGGGAATACAGTGAACGATATGTATTACCGACAAGGTGAGTCATTTCGGTCTATTACTGTCGGTTGCTAACTTAGCCCAGCGCTAACGTGGTTAGCCTAATGTCTGTCTGTTGGTGTTCAGGCACTGGACAGAACGGAGGCACCCCTGACAACGCACCTCGACTGAGTGGATGGTAGGTGTCCGAGCATCATGTCTCTTAACAGGTAGCCTGCCCCTTCATACCGTCATATAAAGCCTGAATAGATTTATTGAGTTGACTATTGAACGATAAGTCTCTTGAATTATTTGAAACTTTTGTTAACTGCATATCTTTAATGAAAGTGTGATGACAGGCCAATCAATGTGATAAATACGTTCTAATTACTGTTGTTGTTTTATTTGTAACGTCATTTTATCGTTGTTGCAGGGAGAGCGCAGTAGGAGACAGTCTCAAAACTCATCGAGAGTAGCCGACAAGTGAGAGCTGGATTAACATCTCCCAGAGACACTGAATGCCCCATCAAATGTTGTGATTTCAGGACGAGCTCTGTAATCAATGCATGAAGATGGACAAACCCTGTGATCGAGAAATACCTGTGTCACTTTACATGCATATGAACAATTTCATTCAGACATTCAAATACAGTGTCTGTTATCTATTGTCGCCTATAGACATTGGTCGTTTTGCAGATCTTAGTACTAGAGTTTGTCTGTTTGGCGTCATGGTCAAAAGTTCTTCATTTCTTGTAAGAGTTTGCTAGCTATTTTGATCAACGTATCCTATAAGTCAGAGACCATAAGCAAAAATAAATACTTGGACTTGAGTTGAATAGGCTGTGGAAGAAAAATTGCCATATCTTTTAAAATGGGAACCTTGATCATATTGACAGATAAGGTTTATTCACATCAGCAGGACTAAGTGAGAGATTGCAGTGGTTTTATGCATCTGCCTTGATAGGATGAGCGAGATTTATAAATGATGCATTTGTCATATCTTGCATATTCCATCCTTTTTGCATGAAGGTTTAAGGAGGATTGTGTGCACTTAATTGAAAATACAAGACAGTGCTTGTCAAGTGAATACCCCCCTTTGATTTGTACAGTATGTGTATGCGCTTTTAATGATAAACACGATATACAAGCCTTTCTGATACTACGCTATCTGTCTTGCACTGAACTGCATTACAAATCACCATAAATACTACTGATGCGACCATTAGGTGCATGTTGTGGGCTAGCTTCTTTCAGCAAGCCCTGCTGGCTTGTGACAGTAAAGAGGAAAATGAAAGCAGAGTATAGAGAACTCCTGCAACATTTTGCAAGAGAACTGTATCCTGGAAGATTTTTTTTCAGTCTGACAATGATCCAAAACAAAGCCAAAGACCAATTCAGGATCCACACCTATATATAATATTCCAATAAACCTATTAGATAGACTCAAGGCTGGAATTTATGCCCAAAGTTTCTCAGGACTGGAGGATTAGCTATATTAATAATAATACTGTTACAAGACAAGTTTAATGTACAATCCAATGTACCGATGTGTGCATTTACAGAAATAATTGCTGATGCACATAATCCTTTTAAAATGTTCGAATTTGACCAAATAATTTAAAATGTTCAGCTACTTGAGCACCGGAAAGTCTGGTGGCAAAAACTGAAGTTTAAGATAGAAACAAATGTAATGAGTTTGTTCTACCTAAAATACAGTTGTCATCTATGTCTCTCGTAGGTAAAGCTGTGCTGTAAAATTATTTTGTATATCAATAATTTTCTGTTTCCTACTAAACACATGAATGCTGGTAGAAGGTATATTTCATACTCCCTGTGGTAGTTATGTTTTAATATTTCAATTTAAATGCTGCTTTCATGTAGGTTTACTAAGATGTGGGTGTAATTTGTGTGCAAAGGGTGCTAAAACCAAGTTCTGCAATACAGAGTGGGATGGACGTAGTACTTTATTTATCCAGATCCACTGGACTTACATCATGGTATGCTGATGGGGATAGGGGGAATAAGTAACGTGTGCACATCCATCACATTGGTGCAGGTTAGACCAGGTGAAAGTAAGCGCTGACTTGCAGAGAGACGTGTAAAAAAGGTGAAAGAATCATTGTTGGTGAGGTAGTTGTTGATGTCCAGCCCCTGTGCTTGGGCCTCTTCATACAACCCCCCATCAGTGATGGCCCCTGCTGCCTCAGTTGGTCCATCCTGACCATCGGTTCCACCACTCAGGAAGACGGGACCATTGGGTGGGAGCTGCAGGTCTTTCAGTTCCAGTCCCACTAGCAGTGCCAGCTCCTGATTTCGTCCACCACGACCTTTACCTTTCAGCTCAACAGTGGGCTCACCCCCTGCTAATAGACATGTGGCACCCCATCCTTCATTGCGCCCCTCACCCAGGACCTGCATGGTACGGCACAGGTCCCAGCTCTCTACACCAACCTCGGGCCCCAGCCTCAGAACCTCCGCAGCAATCTCAGGTGGAGGTTCCTCACGAGAACAGGCAAAACGAGCCAGGAGGCCATAAAGACGGGAGACTGACCTTACATCACCACATACTCCCGGTGACAGCACAACGGGGCGGAAACCAAGCTCCCGTGCACGGCGACCTGCACACTTTAGGGCAACACTGTTGGAGCCAATCACAGAATTGAGAACATGCTCTGCCTTATCCATTTCATCCTTACTCTCCTCCCAACGGGGACCCGATCTCCCAAGAACATCCTTTACTGAGACTGGTACAGAATCCAGTAACTTGTAGCGCTCAAGGACTGACAACACTTCCTCAGGCCACACCTCACTCCGAACTGTAGGGCCGCTCGCTATCAAGTCCAGTGGATCCCCAATCACATCGGACAGTATCAGTGCAATCACCTGTGAAGAAGTAATGAGGAGTGACAATCAATATGCAATTCTGGATCAAGTTCTAATTCCAAAAAAAAGAAAAGCATGTTACCTGGGCTGGGTGCGCAGAATGTGCAAGTCCTCCACCTTTTAAAAAAGAAAGGGCTCGACGCACAGTGTTCAACTCTTGAATAGTGGCACCAGCGGCTGCAAGTTTGCGGGTAACATCCAGTTTCTCTTGCAACGAGATTGGTGGGATGGGCCCAGGTAGTAGTGCAGAGCCACCACCTGTACGGTTTCACCATTTTGGGTCAGAATTTAACATTTTAAGAAGATTTAAGAAGACATTTTAAAATAATTAGCAAAACTAGATGTTTTACCTGAAATAAGCACAAGCAGCAAGTCTTTTTCTGTCAATTCCTTTGCTAACTGGTTGATCTCTTCAGCGGCCATTTGGGCGTCCGCGTCAGGCAGGTTGTGTTTAGCTCCCT
>CAAKHC010007861.1:9522-23779 GCA_901007825.1 Macroramphosus scolopax | reverse complement strand
GGGGGGGGGGGGGGGGGGGGGGGGACGGACCCGTGTGACACAGAAGCAAGAAATGACTCTCCAATGGGTCTTGTGACATCACACATGATCTTTGCTAGCACCCAATTATTTAACCCTCCGTCTGCCACTCATGAGGTCATGAGTTAGTGACTCTGCTTTGTTTGGGCAACGTAAAGAAACTGTAAAACGCCTCACATTAAAGGAGAGATGGCTGAATTCCATTTAGCTGGGCTGCTTGTCACATTGCCCACCATGACAGAGCAGAGGTGGCTCATATTAGAAGTAACACCTGTGCTTCTTCATCTATGACGATGCCAAATGTTTGCTGCGGAAAAAAAGGCCCTTTATTGCATCTCCTCTGTGACCTGAGTGTCCCTCCTCCCAACCCCCAAATGACCATAAACATCCCATGACCTTGTATTACAGACTGTCATTACTGTGTGTGTGTGCGAACCAGCCACCACACTGCAATTGCCATCTGACACACCGCTGGTAGGAAAGAAAACACCCTGTGCCAAATATTTGCATAATCAGACTGGAGTGACCTAGACAGAATCCACTCGGTAACCAACGATGAGAAACTGACTTTTGCACATCCTTTTTTTGTTTTTTTCTTTTTTTATAGCAAAACCCCTCTTATTCAACCCTCCTTCCAAAGGGAGGTCTGTATCCCTAATGCTGCGTCCCTGGCCTCAAATTAAAGCAAGAATTGCATTACAGCCGCCGTCCTGATGCCAAAGTAAATCCATTCGCCCTGTGATGACAGACAGGACCTCACCAAATCCTTGTGAAAGCCGGGGTCGCTGAACCGAACTGAATGGTGCAAGACTACCACAACATGCGTGGGAAATGGCAAGCACAGTCCGAGAGTTCAGCTGTTCCGGCTACTGAATTAGCTTTGACTTTAGCAGGACCCGTTTAACAGGGCATTTACATTTACTGAGGGGTATTCCCCTAAACCTATTAAAAAAATCTGTTAGAGATGCAAAGGATGTGTTATCTGTGCATAGCCCGTTCATAATACCCTGCGGACAAATCCATTTAAGTTATCAATGGCAACGAAGGCAATAAACCTGCCCTGTCACGCACATGCTCAGTATTACTGATAGTATAATTATATAAGCTCATAATATAAGCTTTGAATCCCAGTGAGAAAAGACCGAAGCTTAGAGAAGAATGTTCAGATTCCAAATAAACAGCTAGAGGGAGAGACTGTGAGAGAGATCCGGTGATAAAACCATGCCAATGCAAATACTATTCAACTATGTCTGCGGACCAACGCACAGCTCGTCTGAGAGTCTCGTCTGCATTGTTGTGTAAGCCGTCCTCCATGCATCTCCCCTGCTGAACCCTGGTTCCGACTGCATGACCCAAACGACCTGCACACATCTTACACTCCACTTAAAGCCTCCGTTATCTCGCATTAGACGACATGGCATGCCATGAGAAGCACTGGTGTCTGCGTCTAAGATGCTGTCCTTGCTGAACTTAAGTGATTTGATCAGTTAAGGTCTTATTCAATCATCTAAGACTAGCCATGGCTCATTTTAAGAATTAACGCGGATTAAAATACATGATGGCTCCACACGCATCCACTAAAAGGAGTCCAGTTAATCCTGGTAAGAAGTTGCTCATTCACATCATTAACATTCAGCCTCAGTTTGCACAAATCAAAGCGTGCCGGAGATGTTCGATAACAGCTGTCCCACAATGGCGGCTTCTGTTTTCCCATGTTCCCCGTCACCTGCAGTCACACATTGGACAGACTCCCGGTTCACCGCGCTACTTCTTCAGCAAAACTGGAAAGGCGACACGATTAGGGAACCTATGTTGTTAAGGACAGACGATGAAATCGTCAAGGAATGAAAGAAATCGTTTTTGTGTTAATGACCAGATTAAAAACAGCCTACGTGGGAACAGCGGCCATTTTTTTGTCATGTCCTGCCATGTGCACGCTCCATCATCCTCCCTCATCCCAACAAAAAGGACATTTGTTCCAGAAGAGAACGTGTCTGACGCTGACAATCTCCTGCTGTGCACTGCATACGTATGAAAGGCCACAGCTGGTTCGCCGATACACACAGTCCACGCAAAGTGACTTTACGTATGCACACAAACTCCAAACGGTGGTTAAAGCTGCGTACAGCAATACGCCGGTTATCACTGAATCAAAATCTAATCTGTCTGTGGTGAGAACTAAATGATGATTCGTCCCTTTTCGATACACCAGGCAGCAGTTAAACGAACTGAACTGGACCAAATGAAGATGTTTGGGAAAAAGAAGCACAAGGCTCCAACACAAACAACAGGCCCTTTGTACAAACTGCAAACTTGCTGTCTGACTCCAAACCTTGTGAGATGATGTCAACAAAGTGGTTTGCCTTATCAGAGTTCAGTGTGTGTGCGTGTGCGTGTTTGTGCGTGTTTATGTGCGTGTGTTCAGCAAGAAAGACTGAGCATCTAAAATCCTTTTTTATTGTTCAGGTTCGGCATCCTGAACACATCCTTGAAAAAGGATGGAACATTCCTGGGACTCTACCGGGGGAAGGAAGGGCGAGCTATGACATACACACACACACACACACACACACACACATGCTTACAAAACACACACTCTGATGCCAAGAGCCAAGGTGGAAGCGTGTGAACGGGAAATGGGCGCCTTTTCTTTCCAGATGGATTCACAAGGTTCAGAGGGATCCAACCTGCAGACGTTCCCAGCCCTGCTACGGACGTCTGCGCTCTCTCTGCCGCATCCTGGAGACGCCGCTCACCTCTTTCCACAGCAAAACATGTCCGTCACCCCGAATGTGTGCGTGTGCATGCGTGCTGGTGATGGATAGTGATGCTTCCGCATGAAAACGCACACATACAGTCAGATGACGCAGTGTGAGCTGTTGTGTAAAGGAAGGTAAGTCTGGACGCAACCAAAGTCAAGACATGCTGCTCTGACCTGAACATAACAGGGCAGACAGCTGATTTCAAAACACACACAGATAGACACACACACACACACACACACACACACGTGATCATGGTGAAATAAAGCAAAACAAAGTCAATGAAAAGGTCAAATTCTATCATGACAGTATGGTCCGATGTTACTGGCCAGTAACAACTTCACATCATATCAGACATTTTTTACTGACCAGATGATTAAATAATTCTGCTGTCTCACTTATTTCCAATGTGCAATTACACGTCCGTATATTTGTATTAATATCAGTTTATTAAGACTTTCGAAGACGGTCCGTGAAGTTTTTCTTTACTTCCTCTGGCACTCAGAAGCGACTCAGTCAGAAAGGTTCACCCCAATCGAGATGCTTAATGTGCACTTACGTGGTTGTCAGAGGTCTGGATGGGGCTGAGAACTGGAGAGCCTGCTGGACTGCACAGCTCTGGGAACGGGTTGGGGATAGCCGGCAGTGAAGCTGGACGAAGCTGCTGCTCTTCCTGCAGGCACCTGCAGAGGGAGACACACACACTCGTGTCTGTGTCCCAGCTGACAGTGTAAACACTGAGGAGAGTATACCCGAGCTCACGGGAAACATTTAAGGTCTGACAAGAACTGGCACCACACGTTTGACTAAAAAGTTGATTTGAAAACACTTCCAGAGGTCTTGATATAAAAAGGAAATGAATGCCCAGACAGTTACATCAATAGTAATGAAAGGCTTCTCCTGCGAGTGTCTACCTGACGGCCTGGATGTGCATGGGCTGGGAATGCCGCGGCCTCTCCCTGGACAGGAAGGACGGAGGCAGGAGTGGTGTGTGACGCCGGTTGGCCTGCTGGTGTCCCGCGTAGGCGGGGTGCACGTGCGGAGTGTGCGCGTGGCCGTTGTTCAGGAGCAGCGCCGTGTCCGCCTGCGTAGAGTACACGCTCTCCATGGAGGAGTTCATCTCATTGACCAGCTGCTCCAGATCCACATCATCATCTGCGAAGGCAGCGTGGACAGAAGGGGAAAGAGAAAGCGTGAGTGAGCGGCGGTTAATGCGTCGCCTCGATGGGGCGTTTGCTACCACGAGTCACTAAAGTCATCCCTGTTGCAGCCGAGTTTATTGACAAACAAAACAGAGTTAAACAGGACCTTGAAAATGACACGGTGTGACTCAGCAGTGTTCACAGTGGGGACGAAAGGGTTAACGTTCCTGTCCATGAAGGACAAACCAGAGATCATCCTTGAAGTTGGCTAACACAGCCTTTTGACCTTTTGTCCATATATTTTATGACCTCTTAAGTTTTAACTTAACATAGTCATTATACTGCCACGGTCACCCTGTGGCCGACGAGCAGAAGAGCCGAGAGGGATCACACAGCCTTGTTTACAAGATCCGACCGTCCTCGTGTTGGATTTCACCGCAGCCCGGGTTTCTTTACATGATGCTGTTGTTTTCTCTGGTGGGACTACTTGTCATTCAGTTGGAATCAGGCGCAGACCGACAACCAATCAAACCCAGCAGCATCTGTAGTGTTGCTCCTCCGACACAGTCAACAAGGCAAATCATCAGTGCCTGTTCACATAGACCCGTTATTAATTAACTAAAGTCAGGATTTGATGAACGTTTCCTTTCGGGGCAGATGTGCTAACATCTTAGTGCCCATTTTATGATCCATTTTATGGAAATGTGTTCCTTCAAACATGGCGCGATAAGCACAAGCAGACATCACACGGATAAAAACTGCAAGGTTTGCTTTACTAATGTATTCACGGGAAGGTCGAGGAGGTTTCACGCAGGAACATGGAATAAGATGTGCAAGGAGACCCTGCGGAGGACGGCAGATTGTCTCGTTGCGAAAGCAGATGTAACCTTTATCGTGGGTAGCGTGTGTGGACGGGAGAAACTTACAGAAACAATGGAACCTTCTGTGCATTCCGAGCACCAGTTCTGCTCATTTGTATCGTGTTTACTTTTGTTTGTCTTTTCATGTCTTGTCAACTCTTTATCACTTCATCCATTTTTCTCAAGACAATTGTTTTGCAGCGGTGTAGAAATACCGCCTGTAATATCTCTTGATCTTGTTAGCGTGCAAATTGATTTCTCTGACTGCTTTTGATTCCTTTTAATGTCGGTGATTGGTTCCCTCAAATTATTTCGTTGGATTGTGAGCTTCATTAATAACGATTAGAGGGCGGTGACATTAGCTGATTGCAAAAAAATGAAAAGGAAACGTGCACTTACTGGCCAAGTGATTGGTTGCACCTGCATGTGGCCATTATCTTCTTCTTATAAGTTGCTATTTGCATTTTCTTTTCTTTCAGTTGAACTCGGACACTGTGTATATTATTCACTGCTGCACAGGATATTTTATCTAAATCTGAACTTCTAACAAACTTATGTACACTTGCGGCTTACGGGCAGAACATAGCAGTGTGTGCGAAAGGAAAGATTAAAAGCTAGACATAAACAAAAGTCCTCACAAGGCCAGTATTCCCCGATATGTTTCCGTGTGTATGTGTGTCCAAGGCCCTCTGGTCCTAAGCGCGTCCCACCCCAACACCACACACACAATTCCTGACATTCTTTTAGGAATAAATTACAGCAATCACGGCATGCTCACCAGCCTGTTCATGGCACATGGTGGCCAAATGATCGGGACAAAGTAGTGCACCAAAACACAACCACATCTGGCGCACACACACACACACACACGCCAAGGACACCATGTACACTTTGCAACACGGTTGGACATGTGCATGTAATTATACAATACAATAAGAAATTGTACTGCATGTACACTCGTGCACGGACGGGGAATATACAGACAGAGTTGAAAAGAAGCGGCAGTACTCAAACAGCATCGATTGCCCACACACACAACCACATAAACAAGAGAGTCTGGGACACAAGTTCATGTGATGTTCACAGCTGGAAGGGAACAGTTGAGGACAGCAAGATGAATCGTAGTAAATCTGATTATAACCTGAAAATGAATGTGCCAGCAGATGTTCAAAGTTCCAGTTTGTCCAATGCTTCATCCAAAAGAAGTAAAGGTCAGCTGTACTAGTCTGTGTTCAGGCAGCATTTAGAAAACATGCTAACATGCTAAAGAAAGATGGTAAACAATCTTCCTTCATGTTGGCAGTTTGATTTAGGTGGCATTTCCCTCAGAGCACCACTGCAGTGCAGCCACAGAGCCGTCGGTGGAGCACAGCTTGAGGTCGTCTTGTTCACCATGGCGACGGCCCAGTAGTGTGTTAAGGTTATTTCCTCCCCCAAAAACTAAAATAAAATAGTGCAAATCATTAGTCCTTTTTACAGAGATTCCACAAAGCCGAAGGAAAAAAGGACTCCACCATTATGGAGCTTCTCTTATCTGTGACTTTAGATTACAATCCATGACGGAGACGTAAAGTTTCACATCACAGCATCCGGGTCTTGAATGAGCTTGTGCCAGTTTTCCCTGTTCCACAGACTAATGGCTATTTTGAGTCGTTTGAACTTAGGGGAATTAGAAAGCGTTCTCTCTGGTGCGGCACCTATTTCTGATTATAGGTTGATAAACCAGGTGGACTTTTACATAAGATTAAGCCAAGTGCAGCTTTAGTAGGATATTGATAGGATTATTGGGATTCCTCTCCATCCTCCCGTTTACTGGCTACTGCACTGCTGGCTTCAGGCAGGGAATCCACAACTGACCATGCAACCACAGGGCCGATGCATCGCTGTATTCAGCTCCACTGAACGTGTGCTCGCTCTACCTGGCCACCATGGATGTGAATACTTGTGTTCAGTTTGTTTTGTTTTTATTGAATGAGCGATGCTTTACTCCGAGATGCACGTCACCAAACATTTAAGCCTCCAACTCAAACAAAGCATTAAATACGGCATGATGTATTGGCTGATGAATATGCAGCAAATCACCCGGTGAGTATCGAGACACATGTTTTACTTTACAAAACAAATCCTCAGTGCAAATTCAGCAAACTTCAGCATCTGAAATCCCTCAATTTAATGTCTAATCATCTTCAGTAAAATTTGTAATTTGTGCATGACTGCAACTGCAAAAACTTGGATTTAAAATACAAATCATTGTTTACATTAGTGCTTTTTGAGGAGTAGAAATCCACCTCTAATCACGGTGGGATAGTTTGTTGTAACAATAACTGTATTTAACTCTGAACCTGCTAACCTTCCCTTCAGCTATCTCCTCTTCTGCCTCGCAGACCTGTGGCCTACTTACTACAAACACCCTTCTCACCAGCGTTGGCTGACCTACAGGCCTATATAAACACCCCACCTAGACCCTCCATTCACATGCAGCCGTGTTTACAATACATGACCGCCACACATCAGCAGGGCTGACAATCCGGTAATGTGACAACCCGAGGGAGGAAAAAAAAAGAAGGTCGAGAAGGGAGAATTTACAATGTAACCTCTCCTCTGGTTGGCTGCTTTCCAAAAGGTTTCCCAGGATTTTCCACAATGGCTGAAAGGACTTCTTGGTATACATTGAGGTGCATGTTTAACATGTGTGTGTGTTGGTGAGGTAGGGGTGTGTAAAGTGTAAGTAAAAGTGCTCTACAGTGTTTAAAAGGGAGGGGGGGGGCACATTAACACTCTCCTATAACCTCTCCATCTGGAGAGCGGAGCCTGCAGTGAGGGAAGAAGACCACATCCTTCAGGGAGATGAAGATAGACGGAGGACTGGGGATTTCTAGGAAGGCAGGAAGTGTGATAGCAAATAGGTTTGGCAGCGGAGAAGCCGTGTATGGAAGAAATGGAAAAGGGGAAGTGTGAAATATGAACACAAATGCGTCATCCATCATCTACCGCCTAAAGAGTTGGAGGACTACTGGCCATATTTTATATTCAAGTTCTTTAAAGGCGAGGAGAGTTACCATGGTGATGTGGCAAGTTCTGATGGGCTGAGCGCTGAAAGCCTGGAACAATCAGCTCATCAGGCCTGCGAGAGGAAGTGCGGTCCTTGCCTTCCTGCCAAAGAAAGGCAGAAAAAAAGATGTTTTTGAACAAACCATGTCATAATAAGGAGAGCAGTGGGTTTAGGATATCAGGTATTTTAGTAAGGCAAGCACAATGTGTTATTTCCAGAGGATCAGGAAAAGATTAGTTAACGCCTCTGCTCTCGAGGAACATAAAGTCTCAGATCAGACAAGTGACACTTTGACCCTGTAGCAACATCTGACTTTATGACCTCTCTCTCTCCCTCTCTCTCTCTCTTTCTCTCTCTCTCTCGCTCTCTCTCTCAAACAACAGATCAATCATTTGAGGAGCAACAACATGCCAGCTCAGGCACACTTACACAATCTCACACGTCTTGAGATACACTCTCACGGCCAAGTTTCTCATATATTGTCTAATTTGAAGCAGCCTTGAGGCACGAAAGCTGCAGAGAAGGGAGGGAAAGAAGCCAAACAAAAAACTTGATCTTCCCTTTTTCCAGGAAAATGGAGAACTGCTCCTGGCCAGAGGTCCTGTTGTGCATGTACGCACATACACACACTCGCAAGCTCCCCTCGGTGCCTCAAAAACATCCATAAATGCCCGGGGCAAGATTTACAGCTCTGAGAAGCAGCCGCCAAAAGCTTTCCAAGGAAGGCAACTTGGCTGCAGGGATGACATAGAAAGTCTGCATGCTTCGGCTAGAGCCAACTAGCATGAGATCGAGCGGACCTGGCCACTGAACTCCTTCCATGTATCGGTCACAAGCGGGCTAGCGTAGCTTAGCACAAAGAGCAGAAACAGATTGCCTCTACAGCCCACAGTTAAAAACATTGTGTCACAGTTGTTTAATCCATATAAAACTTTAAAAAGAGAGAAAACAGCAAAACTGTTTCCAGATGGTTACTATTCCTAGGCTGGGAGGATCGCCGGTCTTACATGCCGTAGGTTTATTGAATGAATTGAACATACTAGCTAGATATAACTTTTTGTTTACCAGCCTTTGTGCTAAGCTAAGCTAACCTACTGCAAAACAACGTCGAGTTGAATGCACTTTCTTTCCGCCATGTATGGGCAGAATCAAGACTTTAACATGCTTTATTTTTCTGGGTGAACATTACATTCTTTTCCACGAGTGTGCGCAGGGTGTGGAGTTTAAGCCAAGACGAGGTGTGTGTTCACAGCAGCTGTAGTCATGTGCAGCTACAAGTAGATTCTAGGAAAATACCCCGAAGCAGCCGTGTGCAGTAAAAGAGTTGCTTTAACAGCTAAATTGCCCATGAAAGACTCATTGTGAATTTAATAATACACTTTCTCCCGAGTCCTGATACGACCTCGGCCATCATCCACATCCTCGAGGAACAGGAGAGCCAAATATGAAAGACGAGTCTCACTCCCTTTAATTTAACCGTTGGTTTATCAGTAAAAAAGCTTTCTCCAGGTGTCGAGTGCTTTGCACAGAGTTTCAGTAGTGACAAACATAGTTCCAGTCTCAACGGTATAACAGTACATGAGAAGGTACCTTCCTGCAGTTGGCATGCTGAGGGGATTGCAGCGCCCCCTATAGGCGGGGCTGTTGCTGCAAGACAAGTCTATAAAAGGATTGTTCATGAAATTGTTGAAATTCTAATAACTTTTGTTATATTTATGGCGTATCAATTCTCTTCAGAACCTTCAATCTGATTTCTGTGTAGTATTTCTGATTTAATTTCTAATATGTTATGTACCATCGCTTTGGTTGTGGGGCGTATGAATGCATTATATAATGTGGTAGGTTATGTTATTTCTCTGTGATTTTCTTAGAATGAGAGTGAGGGGTCGTCTCTGTGGTGTGGAGCTGCGTTTGGAATGCGCACTTCAATTAATTCAGTGGAGAGAGCGAGAGAGTCCGATAGCTTTGTTTATTCAGGTGCATTGTAAAATATTACCTCTGGTCAGTGTAGAGTTGATCCTTTTTGGTGAGTCTGTGTACTCCCGCGTGTTATAAAGATCACAGCAATGTATAGCTCGCTGTGGTCAATGCAGTCACAGACCGGCTGCGACTCAGTCAACAGTAAATCTGATGAGGTAATCTGAATTCCATATGTGAACTATTAAACATGATGATCTGCTGCTTTGACATGCAGCATGTTTGTGTTCATGTTTGTTGTAAAACCTAAATATAAAACTCATGATAAATGTTGTTGGCCTTTTAAAAAATTGAATACAGACATAATGAACGTTCGCATTATTTAATATGACGACACATTAGAGAATTTCTCTCAGCACCCCCCGACTGACTGACTGACTTCCAGCATTCCTGGTTTTATGGCTCGTGAGTTGGTACTCCAGTAAATGTGTTACTAAGTGTTTCATAATCTTCCATTTGTTTTCATGAAGTTCCATAAGGTCAAATAACAACTTCAGGTTTATTAAACTATTGTTTATGCTTTAGGCTGATGGTGGTCAGAAATAAAACTCTAATGTTAACACTTTGATTGCAGAGTAATTAGTGAGTGAGTAAGTAAATCTCCAGGTTTACAAAGTAGTCAAGAAGTTCCCTTAAGGAAAGCATGATCAATATATCTCCATGAGGTAGTGACATGATACTAATGTACTTCAAGTCTTCCTTCTAGCACGTGGCAAAACAGTTCACATCATGACGATTAATGCAATCACTGACGGACAAATCTTCACTATATACAGAGTTTCTAAATCTGCAGTCTGGTAGTTCTTTCTCATTCTGGATTTTGGAATCTGAGCATAATAGGATATCACCAACAGCTGCACAACAAGTGGAAGCAGCATTTGGGGTGAAGAGTGTAGGCAATGCGGAAATGCCTCAAAACGGCATTCTGTCTAACAGCCTGCAGGGGGCGACTTATGTAGCTGCAAATAGAAGTCTGATTGTATAGAAGTCTAGTAGCAAATGACCCTACAGCTGACTTCATGTGACCCTCATGAGTTTATGGTCTTATTCACTAGTTCTCAAATCAGATGTTCATTCTCTAAACTAGCGTACGCTTT
Source organism: Macroramphosus scolopax (assembly GCA_901007825.1). NCBI lineage: Eukaryota > Metazoa > Chordata > Actinopteri > Syngnathiformes > Centriscidae > Macroramphosus > Macroramphosus scolopax. Next base: position 12,871 of record CAAKHC010007861.1, on the reverse strand, counting down.
AGGCCGTGGCTTAATTGTGATTGACAAGTCAGTCAGTTGATATTGGTCCAAATATGCTCTAAAAAACAAGACGGCAACAAATGCTAAACTTCAATACCTGAAATTGGTAGTCCACAAACCAGTGGGTGACATCACGTTGGCTACCTCTCCTCCTTTTATACAGTCTAAGGGCTTCTCTTTTCTATAGACATGAGTACACTTGACATCTCTTTCATTGGCAACCTTCTTACCTTTCACTCTGTAGCCCACAGCATTAACATAGAGCATCCAGGGCTATACTTCCTCGAAAGCATAAGCAAAAGACTGAGTGTTACGTTGCCCAGGAGAGCGCCGCACGCAGCCGCTGACCTCCGAAATTAAGGAATATAAAGAAAAGGGGAATTGTCGTCTGTGTTCTCAGACAAAACAGACATGTTCAGTACTGCCGCTGGCACTATTACAGACTTTTGAGAAGATCTGTTCCGCTCCCTTCTTTCCACTCTTCTGACTGGCTTAAGTCATAACTCAGCTGAGCTTCCAGCCGGAGGACTGTGGTCTGCTCCTGCTGAGCAGTGCATGTGCATCCACGTACAATCACACTCATACACGGGGAGAATGGAGGGAAAAGATAGAAAGCAGCGGTAAATTGCTGCTTCCACTGCTCTCTCTCCCCTGCATGCATCCAAAGTTCCCTCTAAGAGAGACAGACGGACAAGCGCACACACTTATCCTTTTCGAAGACAGACCTGGAATGATGCCCAGATTCCCAAACATGCCCGCCATTATGTATAGCGTTATGTAAGAGAGCAGAAAAGAGGGCTAATTTGTGCCTTATCTATAAGCACTAAACCTACAGACACTGCCCAACGGGAGACTCTGTGTGTGCGTGTGCGTGTGCGTGTGTGTGTGTGTGTGTGAGCCAGGCTGTGTCATGTCAACTGGCAAGCTTTGCATAACTCACACAGCAATGTTGTAACCCACTTTTCTCCCTCTAACTATCAAACTTTGTTGTTTTTTTTTTCTCCACTAGATTCAGAGTGAAGGAATGTTGTTTTCTATGGGGATTCAATTCACTATTCACTGCAGTCTTACTGGTGCAAAACCCTTTCCTGGAAGCTAACGCGAACCAATCCAACTTAATGTCAGCTCAACAGGGGCTCAGCTGTCCCACGGTTGGAGTTAGCGGGGAGCTGCATTTTTCTACCGCCACTAAAAGGAATAAAGCAGCGGAGGCTACGTCACCTCCATCGTCCCATCGGCCCCAATGAGACGTCATACCACCGATCCCATGCTCTCAGGCCCGTCACAAAACAAAGCTCACAGCTTGTTATTGTTGTGTCTTTAGCACTCTATTTATAGACCTTCACCACGCTCTTTACCTAAATTCTTTAGGTTTCTGGTGAGTTGGAGAGGAGAAAATTCAGGCTAAGAAACAAAGGGCTCATTCTGCAGCAGTTGCAGTGGGTCCGGTCTCTTGCAGGGACGACATATTTCACCCAACTAGGCCGGAGGCCGTTCACATTGAAGCCCTTCAGTTCTTACCTAACCCATTACCCAAAACTTCACCTTTTGCTGCAATAATCATAATTTATACCAACAATAGTATAAAGGAATACTGTGATTTGCTTGTAGTCAAAAAATCCAAATAATCCACCACTGCAATGTCCCCGAGCAGCATTTTTCAGAGTGAACCAAAGAACATGCAAAGTTGGGGACGAGGTGGTGAATACAGACGAGTATTTACAAGCTATAGATGCAAATATTTTTGTTAGAAGAGATCAAAACTGATAAAAAAGAGAAGAATATTGAACTCAGGTAGCCCAGAAACATGACCAGACTGGCTCTTCCAACATTCTTATCTATTAGGAAAATATGTTACTCGCCGTGCTTGTTGTTGGAATTTTGAGAGATAGCAGAAATACAATCGGTTTTCTAACACATTAACGCAAACTGTCAAACTATATTTGGTAGTTTCTTGGAAGGTATTGAGAAATCTTTCCTAGAAAGCTCGAGTGGCAGTTTGAATTATAAATAGACGGTAGGATTCTGGCACCGTGTCATGGCTTACTGGGACACCACATATTGTAATTTATCCTCGTCTATCTACCAAAAATGTCGAAGAATTGGGCCAAAATAGAAATAACATACTGTGCAAATTGACAAGTAGAAACATTTTTGAAAAAGTTAATTGCCCTTCAATCTGAAACCTAAAACCTTAAGCCTTCCAATACTCTGCCTGCTGGTCTATTCCTGCAACTTCAGGGCTAAATTAGCCGTTAAATTTGGTTTGAAACCCGGATTGCTGTTTATTCAATGTCATTGTTTGTCTGTCGTGAACGATTTGAAACGCCATCGAGGCATTTTGAATTTTAACATTGATTAGTTTATACAAAGAACGCTCATGATGGCTGTGATCCATCTGTCGGGGCCGAGGGATTATGTATGTTAGCTCACTGTCAAAGATAAATAACACAAAGCCATCAATAAAGTTACACCTATGCTGTTGCTGGGATGATAAAAACCAACAGGTCAATAACTCGGCCTGCCCGTGCCTCTCTCTCTTATGTTACTGCCCAAGTGCTTTCATCACGAGTTCACTTAAAAGTAAACAACTGGGTAACATTACTGTGACATATTCGTGATTAATCTGCACCCTACAGCACTGACAAGTACTTCTGTCATACAATATATTTACCTGATAGTTTGAGTGATGTAAGAAGTAGTCAGGACATCCTGCTAATGCCATGATGTTGTTTGAATACTCCCTCGGTAGGGAATGACACCCACTGGCCTCAGCAGCACCCTGCAGTCGGAGGAAGCACAGGACACGTAGTAAATGGAAAACAGGAAAGAAAACACTGTTCTCGAAACCAAGAGAAAGATGTGAGAGAGAAATGACTTAAACTAGACTAAACATTCCAGATGAGGGATTTGTGCTTTAACACTGTGCAGCATCTTTGTGAAACCGGAATCTTTTCGGTATACTTAAAGGAGAAAAGAAAGAACCCAACACCCACTCTCTCCGAAAAGAGAAAACAAAGCCTGCATGTGCAAATGAATGCGCATGCATGGGTGAACATGTGCACACCAAATCCAAAGTAAACACAGCCATTGTGGGCAACACACACACACACACACACACACACACACACAAGTCAGTTCCCAAACAAAGCCTGGGGCTTAAGACTAAATAAGAAACCCTCTCCAAGCTAGCAACACATGACCACTCACCACCTGCAGACTGATGGGGAAGGCAAAGCAGGGGGTTGAGGAGAGGGAGGGGGAGAGCCTTTCTGAAATCGGAGTCGGTTATTTTCACTGCAATGTGCAGCATTATCTGCTGTGAGTAAGGGGGGGGGGGGGGGGGGGG
>CAAKHC010007860.1:148270-160270 GCA_901007825.1 Macroramphosus scolopax | reverse complement strand
CCCCTTCCTCCTCCTCCCCCCCCCCCTCCCCCTCTGCCTCCCCCCCCCTCGACCCGCCCCACCCTTATCCCCCCTCCTCGCTCTACACGCCCTGCTCCTACCTCCTCTCCTCCCCCTCTTCCTCCTCTCTGTCCTCTTCCTGTCCTGACGCCCTGGAGTTAGTGAGCCCCTGTAGCTCTCATGACCCAGACTCAGTGTGTGGTTCTGGGCATGCCTCACCTCTCCTGGGCCCTCGCAGCCAGTGCAGTGGAGCCTCCTCTCCAGACTGTGACCAGGAGAGAGGTGTGTGTCACATCACATCACATCACTGTGTACATGTGTGTTGACCTCTGATGTGATTCTTCATCCTATATGTGGGAATAGCTTTTTGGTTCTGTAGAAATACAATAAATTATTTAAGCTTTTAAAGCTTTAGTAGGTGTATTTTGGAATAAATAAGCATTAGCATAAGTGAAAAATTAGATATTAAATAAACAGGCAAATAATTAATTATTTACTTGTAACTAAACGATAAAGGTAAACCATTTGTCTGGACTCTGAACAATCTCACAAGAGTCCTCCAGAGTAATATTAATACAGTCAGGGGATCATTTGCCAACATTTAAGTTGCACATGTATTCACCATTGATGTCTGTTTCTTTGCATGTGTGTTCCAGGCGACAGAGCCGAGGGAGCAGAAGCTACGTTAGAAACCGGTCTGAGCAAGCTTACCTTGACTGTAGCACAAGAAGAAGAAGAAGATCCAGGGGAAGAAGAAGACCCCCCTCACACGAGCCCTGAACTCTCCCCTCCCGGCTCAGCCACGACCCTTCTGCTCCTCAACAGCATCTAGTGATTATCTGCCATTCTTAAAAAAAAAAGAAACAGCTTGGGGCTCAAAATGGACTTAACGGCCAAAGTTGTGAAGCGGTGAAAGATGAAGCGTTCACCGTAAGGATTGACAGAACAAGCTGCACATCCACATCTCAAACCAATCACAGTATTCATCCGATGGTGTCACATTAAAGGTGCTATACGTAGTGTATTCAAACGTCAGTATATCATTGTGATTCCATATGGATGTAAACAAACAGGAGCGGGAAGATTTGTGTTTCTCCAAGGACTACATCTCCCATAAACCTCCTCGCTTCTAAGAGGATGTTCCTCATTCTCCTTTCTCTATTTGCTAAAAGAAGACCACTGTCTTCTTCTTTTGTGCCATATAATCTCTGTGTTGTACTGCAATTTGAAAAATAATCTACATTGTGTCGCACCGCCAATCATGTAGCTTCTTTAAAGCTTTATAGTGACGTGTCAGAGCTAATCTGGTAACTTTTTATTGGTGTTAAAATACTACAGTTGGCACAACAGGGAACATCTGAGACAGAAATGGTCTTCCATTGGGATTTGTAAATGAACGCGTGAATGTGTTAACTTGTGCTGACCATGATCCGAGGTGGTTTGTGTGTGTGAGTGAATGATTTTTTTAAGTGTCCGTCAAATATTATCCCGTAGTACAGATATTCTATATTTATACTCCTGTATTCTTGTATATGAACAGTGTTTTGTGGTTACTGTTGTCAATGTTCAACACAAAATAAGCAATAAACATGTGTTTCACGCAACAGATTATTTTCATATCAGTGTTGGACAATATGTTTGTTAGAGCTCGATCCAAACGGTAACTGGGCTGTATTTGTACAGCTTTTACAACATTGCCTCATTCACCCATTCATACTTGCATTCACAGCTGTTGGAGGAAGCTGGATGTTGGATGTCTTCCAATAAGTATTACAGACAGAGGTGCATGGTTGCTTAAATATTTTGGGGGGACATTTTAGGCATATTTGAATATGAGAGGGGATGTGTGTCCCTTCAAACCGTATTGAACTTACTGCACTATGTGGAATCAAATTATATATATATATATCATAATGACAAAAAGGTGTGTTCAAATCTGATTTGCATGACTATTAAATAAGAATTAAAGACAAAAAGGAAAATATAGAGGGTCAATAGAAGTACTACAGTCACATCATTTATATACAATATACAGGATATCCTGGTACCCTGAGGGTTTTAACTGTATTCAGGTAATCAAAGACTTGGTGGCCAATGTGAGCTTTTACATTTGAAAATAAATATTTTACAGGGTTGGAACAAAGTCTTTTCAAGAACACTCAATACATGAACTGGTTTTAGAAACGTTCTGAGCAGTGTCAGACATTGTCACTCAATTGTAGAAGTTACTTTTTTACCTGTATAACAGTTAAAAGTCTGACAGAGGTAATCATTACAGCCGCACTTTTCCTGCTGAGTGCAGCTCTCTTCCGTTCTGTTTCAGCTGTTGTTGCACTAAGCACATAGACTGACATCCTGCTGGCTTTGCGTTGTCGCAGTGTTATCTCATGACTTCAGTTAGTGCCCTCAGATTCCCACCTGGCACAGCTTAGCTTTTTTTTTTTTTACCACTGTCTGCTCAGTCTGCTGGTGTGCCTCTATTCAGCCTGTTGCAAGTATTTATAACTGCGTGCTGTGGTTCAATACATTCTGTGATTTCCGTGCACAATAAGAGATTTAGAATTAATCTTCACAGAGCAGTTTTGTGATATCAGGCCATAATGTGACCATACGCAGTGAAATACTGTCATCTAGTGTCAGACTTTGTATTTGCTCTATCTAGCTGCGTTAGTGAAAGTATTCATATGCTGAGTTTCCCAGATGAAAATGGCTAATGGTTAATGGTTTTAGTGAATTTACACACTATATAGTGAGTGTAAGCACACAGAGCTGCAAACAAATCAATTTCGAAGTACAGAACAGGCATGACACTGGATTTACAGTTTCATCTAATTAATATTTTGTATCTTAGAATTAAGATGATATATTTGTTTAGAGTTTATCAACAAGTTTTTTTTTTTCCAAGCATAGCTCAAGTTTGTATTCGGGGGAGCTGGATCGGCCAAAATGTCATTTTTTCAATGTATAACAGCTTATGGACTGTGTGCCTTGACTGTGAGATGGTCTGCCCTTCTATAGCACATTTCAACCTCAGAAAGTAAGGTGAGGTGTTCCAGTAATTTTGACACATTCAACTGCCAGCAAAAATCGTGCAGCATGCTTATTGGGAGAAATTTGAGCTTGAGAATCTTGGTCAAGGACAGTCCAGTGTGTGGACAGGAGAAGCAGCGGATTGAGCCACCGACACTGCGACTGATCCACGGCCATCTGTTCACATTTCCAAGCTCTTAGTTTTGGGGTTTGTGTGTTTCAGGCATTTCCAGTTCAGTGTCCTTTGTGCTTATTTACTTCATCATTTGTTTACTCATTTACTTTTCTGCATCTTTTTTTAGAGGAAAATGGACAGAAGTAGGAACGGGTCACTAACATTTCAAATAATGTACACTACTATCTGAGCTGATGCTGTTTACACTTCATACATTTACACATGACTTTCTGCTGTGAATAGCTCTTGCCAGTCCTGAAAGAGTAAATGTTTGCCCTGTGCAAAAAATAATCATTTAAATTAAATATTGCCACAGTCAGTTCTCCTCTGAAGGGTTGTCTTTGCTAAAACGCACTGCACATTTTGTATTTGTATTTCATAATGAAAAACTATTTCGATTTTATTTATGTTGTGAGAAGAAAAAAAAGTCTAGTCTGAAATTTGTTTTTAGAATGGTCCTAATCCTCTTCCGTAGATTCGTAGACTGTGTGGTGTGATTTAATTCAGTCAAGGCCGTTATGTAGAAGAACCCTCACCGCCTCCTCAGCTAAATAAGCAGCACAGTGACAAACATCTGCTATAAATTCTCCTTCCTCTGAAGTGATTTAAACTCCGTTAGAACCATATAACAGTGTAGTCATATGACACAAATCACATGACGCGAGCAAATGAAACCCGCCTCTTGTATCTGATTGGAGGAAACTCCTCCAACCGCGCTATGATTGGCAGAGAGAGGATCTTGATATCTTTTTTGTTTGATATTCGTGTTTTGGAGAGCCTTAAAAACTGAGTAATGTTTTTCTTGTCTTAGTTTGACCTGACTGACTTTGTGTTTATTAACTCAGGGTCTCACAGAAGACACAATGCAGTGTTGGTACTTTGCAGCTGTTCTTCTGTGGGCTGTCATAGGTAAGGGACAACATTTAACGTTAACTTGCTACATGTTTACGTTACGTTAAGTAACGTTAGCCTCCGGCTATCATAGCAGTAAGCTAGTTGTTCCATGACAGCTATGGTTATCGTTAAAATAGTAAATTTATACTTTTAGATGTAGGTGGTGCGTCTTAACAGCTGCAGAGAATACACCGATACCTTCAGATACAGTGGAGGACACACTGTTTCTCTTTCAGATAACAACATGCAGACTATCACGCCATAACTCACTCAGAAGCCTGTTTGCTTTTCAGAACAACTTGATTCATCTTAAAATATGGCTTATTAACCCACAAAAATTAGCTAATCTACTCTTTGTGCTTTTGCTCTTCAGTTATTAATATTCCTACCAATCCAACAAATAGTTTCAATTTTCCTGTGTGTCCTTGAAACAGTAAACAGATGTGCTGACCCTAACCCCTAACTCACAACAGAAAAATACACTTTCTATCCTCCCTGTTGTTTTGGTTTCTTTATAGGTACTGAAGGGAAAGCAGTCCCTTCACTTCCAGATTTTGGGAAGACCTATCATGTTAAAGGTAAGCCGTTAAACCCAGTAGAATAACATTCTAGGCCTCTTTGTCCTCAGATCTTTAGCTCATTAAACCTTTAATTGCAGGAGTGATCTCTCTGCCCTATGCTGAGATCATGGAGCCATTTGAGGCCTGGCTAGACCTAGCGGCAAAGTCCAGCCGAATAGACTACTACCATGGTAAGAAACCAGCTGACTCGGGTCTGTTTCTCTCAAACTTGACTTTATATTCTCTCTTTTCAGTTGATGGTGAAATTGAGAACCTCTTATGTAAATGACCAAAGAGGAACATAATCTCTTATTGCTCAAGTTACATACTCATGTGACTCGGTAGCATTTTATACTTTCTATTTCTGTTTTATTGTGCCTGTGTAAACTGATATGTGTTGGATGTTATGACAAATATTTGTATATGTAGGGACAGGGTCCTATGTATATGACCCTCTCTCTTGAGCTACTGATTTATTCAAGGGTCAAGATTTCAACGTATTTATTTTGTTGTGTGATAGCTGTAATTGTAATGTGACTTTTATTTCTTATAACAAAAGCAAATATATACATATACATATACAAACATCCCCACCAGAGATGGATTAAGTACAGTGACACGTGAGGTAAAAGACGGGCCAAAATAATCTCAGTAAGAGAAAGAAAAACATAGTTACACTGTTTTTAGTATCAGACTATTTAATTAGTAATTGTTATTGTCAAGCTCGATTCAAGCAGTCAAAGCCAAAGTGTTTATACAACTTGAATCAAGATCAATTCAGAGTCCACATGGGGATGGGAATCAAGAACATGTCCGATCCATCAGAATCGAATCCTGAACGTTCCTTTTACTGATGTTGGCCGTTCTGCATTGCAAAACAATAATATCAAAGTTGTGCATCCATGCTGCTGGATACTTGCAACGATAAGAAGTCATAGCAAAAAAGAAGAAACAGTCCAAAGCTTGGCTTTAATCCATGAAGAAAGATGATGATGCTGCTTGTTTCATGTCTGTAAAATTATACTTCTCTACATTGATCGCCAACAGGCCAAGTTTCTACGTACCAGCTGGGTGCAGAGCAGCAGTGGGGTGTTTCCTATAAAATCACACCCGAGACCACAGAGGTGGAGCAGAACGTGATGAAATGCTTCCAGGTCAACGGGACAAAAGACGAATCTGTCACGCCACAGACAGCTCTGCCTAATGTCCAGGGGTTCCAGGTGTGTGTGTGAACAAATGTTCAGTATCAGATGGGAACACCAAAAGCATAATTATGTTATCAGTGTTAATAAACAAGAGCATCACTTAAAGAGTGAATCTCTTCTATAGTTCCTAAGGATGGAGTACTACGGAGGCTCCCTGTGTGAAGTCTGGCAGAATGTTACCACTGTAGGCTACAAGAAGAACACATACACACTGTGGGTGACCCACTCTGAGAAGGGGGCAGATGCCAAGGACGAGCCAGTCACACCCCTCCACTATGAGATGATGGGATACAACACGCTGCTGGGGTCCCACTATGACAAGTACTTGGTAGACTACAAGGAGTTCAGCACTAAAGTGGACCGAACTGTATTCTCGCTTCCTGATGGTTTGTGTCCTCTTGCAGTTACGTGTGTCTAGATGTTTTAAAAGGAAACAAAGTAGGCAAAACACTTCTCCGTTTTGTCAAAATATTTTCCAAAGGTATGAGCTGTGGAGATTTTCCTGGTCCTGGAGTGGAGCACCACATGTTGGCCAATCCAATGAAAGATCTGATCCACACCTCATCTTCAGGCCACTCGCAGCGCGTGTTCAACCATTTCAAAGATAAGTTTCAGCGTCGGTACAGCGATGAAAGGGAGCATGAGAAGAGGGAGCACGCGTTTGTTAATAATCTCAGGTAAGAGGTGCATTTAAAAGTGTTGTGACATTTTAGAGTAGCGTCATGGTTTCCATTAGATTTTTGTTCACTCCTTCCTTGTCTCTACTCTAGATACGTCCACTCCAAGAACAGAGCAGGGCTGCCCTTCGCACTGGCCCTCAACTCGCTGTCAGATCGCACCATGTCGGAGTTGTTCACAATGAGGGGAAGGAAATATGGAAAGACTCCAAACAGAGGGCTCCCTTTCCCTTCCAACATTTACAAAGGAGTGGAAGTACCTGATTCCCTTGACTGGAGGCTTTATGGTAAATATGTAGAACATGACATGTTTACCAAAGATACCTTTTTCTGGCAGATGATCCAATGTTCACCTCAACTCTGCCCCTGCAGGTGCCGTGACACCAGTGAAGGACCAGGCCATCTGTGGCTCCTGCTGGAGCTTTGCCACCACTGGAGCAGTAGAGGGCGCTCTCTTCCTTAAGGTGAGATTAATAAAAATCATGTGCCACGGTCACTAGCGGTCATGGCTACCGCCTGATGCGCTTTGAAGCCACAGATGTTCAGCATCTGCTTGCTTTTTGATCACTCGCATTGCAGTCCTGCTTGGTGTTAATAAAGTTATTATTTAAGTAATATATAGTATGAATCTTTGCAGACAAGTGAGTCATTCAGGGTTAAAATAAGTTGATGCAGCAAAGCCAAATTGAAACAAAGAGCATAAGATGAGAAGGTCAGTCGACATGTATAAATGACAAACAAGGAACAAAAATGAGGAAGAGTGTCTGATTCTTGTGCTGATGTTGTAACAACTGTAGTGGAACATCACAAAGAGGGTAAAGACTATTTCGTACAAAGTTAAACATTAAAAAAGTTAAATAATTTCATTGTTTTATATTATTCTTGCATTGATTAATTGAGGATATTTTCATTTGTGAGTGTGGAAAAAGTCCTCTCAGTACGCTGTATATCTAAAGTCTTTTTTACCCAGAAAGCCCAGTTTCCTGCCATAAATAAGAACCCTCATTGTGCTGGTTTGCTTGGTTACGCTGAACCAAACAAAGTCAGTTGAGGGTTTCCCAGTGTGTGACTTAAGATGGTATGCCAGAATTACATAATCATGGACGTGATATCTAACACACCAGTGTTGGCGTCTAGAGTGTTGCTGTCCCTCCATGCTGGCTCTCCCTTCACATCGATCAGATACGGCTCTGGGATTACCTCCACTGCTGGCTTTTTGGTGACATTGAAGACCGCGCCCTCCATTCAGCTTTCATAACTTTTTTATTCAGAAAGGCGGAGCGTATTACGGGAACAGCCTCTCTGCCTTGAACAATCTGTGTAAAAAGGGCCCCAGGCTCTCTATTCACTCAATAGATGCTGGCCCACAGGACAACTCGCTGGCTCTGTTCACACCTGGACTTAACATGCCTGCTGAGCGATCCGATTACAAGTGAGTGTGTGAGTTCAAAGCTGGCGTTACAATGTGTATCCACATATGTCCCTAGTTATGGTTGCTCACTTCCCTGTTCTATATGCCACGTACTTTATTTCCTCACTGCTAAAAGACAACATATGCCCAGCTCAGTAATCTGATCTCAATGCATCTCAATGGGTGCATTCACACCGGAATCTAGAGCTGTCCACTTGTGATCGGATAACTCAAGATGCAGGTTAATCGCAGGTCTGATCGGGGCTACTGTGACATTTTCACTCACCTCAGACAGACAGACAATGTGAGCGAATGAATAAAACTGAATGATGAATGTCTGTTTTGGTCCGCCTCCATTCCGTGGAAGGCTCAAAGGAATTCCTTTTCACATGTTACCCAGCAACTGGATCCAGACATTGGACTGGAATATTATGGGATTTTACACACACAAGCATGCACACACACTCACACTTTATTTTTCGTCTTGCCGTTGCTAATTTGTTTTCAAATTGATAGACTGGTAAAGGCTTCATGTCTGATGTAATGTGAAGGAAGTCAGGCAAGTTAATGTGTCAAAGTGAGATGTTTGGAACAGACACCACTGGTTAATGTGCAACCTTTTAAACTAATTGGCGTGTTTATAAGACTACTTAGGCAAACCAATTAAAACGTTGTTAGTCGTAGACTTTACTAAAGATGTATGTAGCACAAACTGAAAACGACGCCAATAAATCGCCATTGTTTCTAATGACCAGCAGGGGGCGACTGCAAAAAGAAAGTCTGATTTTATAGTTTTGTCTGTGATTTGGACAAAACCATAAAAACAGTGTCCCGGCACAGTTGGTTCATTTTTTCAATAAAAGTAGTATTGATTTTAAAGGGCTTTATTTCTATAGAAAAAGTAGAGCCGTGTCGTCCAAGCCATGCTGGCGAAGGCCAAAATGCAAAACTCTGGGCTTCAAAATGTCCACAAACCAATGAGTGACATAACAGGTGCTACATTCAGTCTTTTTATACAGTCTATGTGATGAGTACATGACTAATTGTTTGCTTACTTTTGCAAGTGCCGTTTAAATTGGTCAAACAAATACTTTTTTGTATCCCCAGCAGTTTTTCTTTGAGCCTCTGCCAGCATGTAGTGTAGCTGCAGGAAGCGACGCTGCAGGGGGCTGCATCCTTATCCAATACTCAGGTTCAAAAACAGAGCCTCTCTCCTGGGCCCCTTTTTCACTGTCTGCCTAGCAACCTATAGACAACAGCAGCTGGCGTCTAAAAATGTTCATTATGATCTCACTATGTCCCCATCTCACTACTTATGTGTGCATGTTGTCTTCTGAACTCATGACCTCTTGTCTATTTATTTTCTGTAGATCTTCAGAGGTCAACCGTATAGGTTGCGATAAGATACTGGAGATGGTGTAACTTTTAGAAATGGGTTTCAGAGAACAGGAATCAAGCAGAGCAAGGCAGTTTAATCATGTACGTGTCAAGTTTAATGTTACTTTGTCTTCCAGACTGGCTCCCTGCAGGTCCTATCTCAGCAGATGCTGGTGGACTGTTCCTGGGGCTTTGGCAATAATGGCTGTGATGGCGGGGAGGAGTGGAGAGCATATGAATGGATCATGAAACATGGAGGCATCGCCACAACAGAAACTTATGGAGCTTATATGGGAATGGTGAGATGGTTTCAAGATTTGGTTTGTTTGTTTGTTTGTTTGTTGAATTAAAATAACTTGTTGGAAATATTATATTAGACAGTCAGTCCATCTCCCATTTATTAATGCTGAGTTGTGATCCACTTTTCAATCATACGCAAACATCATTTGGAAAATGTCTTACGAAATGTTGGAATTTGGATTTGGATTGCCATGACGTGATATTCATTCCCCTGTGAGGTTAGATTTTAACTTTTGGGATCCTTTAGTCTTTCATGTAGAGCCATCGTCATGTCAATATCTACCTTTACATCACTTCTGTTTATGACTCAAGACCTTACGGCATTCCCATCACCCTCAGCTGTGTGTTTTGTACTAATACTAGCTTGCCCTAAACTAAGATAATGAACATGTTAAATATTCTACCTGTTAAACATCAGCATGGTATCGTGTGTTTCCATTCTGATGTCAACACTCTAGTGATGCTCCGCCCGAACAAATGAATAACTCCAATTAATAACCTTTAACCACCCACATCTGCTTGGACATGCTGATGTATCATTTTTATTCTTTACCTTTTAGTGTGTCAGATGATTTGAGGATCCTGATGGATCCTGTTGGCGTTTCTAGAAATGCAAACATTCCTTCAAGTTATGCTGCTATGCCTTAAATATGCAGTGGTCTTTTTTGGGAGCAAACTTTTCTGCCGCAGTGCAGGAATCATGTTCCCGCAGCCATGTGCACTCGATGACACATAACCAGTATTTGTCAGTGTGTAAGCAGGCGGTCTATAGCTCTGCGCCGTGGAAGGCACATGTTTTCTATCTATGATCTCTGCAGCAGTGTCATAAATATTTTCCCTGTTATTCATGTAACGTTTCGCCTACATGACGTGTTGTTTGACGACTGTCGGTTCATTGTTCAATTTTGTTTCCCTCTCTGAACAGAATGGATTTTGTCATTTGAACGCTTCCCAGCTCACTGCACACGTCCAGAGCTACACTAACGTCACATCTGGAGACGCAGAGGCTCTCAAGATGGCGCTCTTCAAAAATGGGCCAGTGGCTGTCAGTATTGACGCTTCGCACCGATCTTTTGTTTTCTACAGCCATGGTGTCTACTATGAACCTGCCTGTGGTAAGTTCACTGTACACATATGTTTATCAAAACACACTTAAAGGTAATACTGTAACACAGAATCTTGTTTTTCAGGTAATACCACTGATGCCTTGGACCACGCTGTGCTTGCAGTGGGATATGGCACCCTAGGCGGGGAGCCATACTGGTTAATCAAGAACTCATGGTCCACTTATTGGGGCAATGATGGCTACATCCTCATGTCCATGAAGGATAACAACTGTGGTGTCGCCACCGATGCTACATATGTTACACTGGCATAGATGCACCCGTGTCCCCTATATGTAAAGCTGGATGTTAATACTGTTCAGTCTGTTAGATGCGCACTATGTAATTGCTGCCACTAGGGGTCTCTCAATCAAAACCATCCTGGGACTCAGCATTTCCAGATGGTAAAGTAACCTACCAGAGGCTTGAATGATCATATTCTGAGGGGTATGAGTCCTAACCCGTATTCATTGTACAGAATACATCTGGGAATGCTGATGGGAGTTGCATCCATCATTGATAAATCTGACGCGACTCAGGCAGAAATCGTATTCATGGACAGTCAATTATCACATGGTTTTATGAATTTTAAACTTCAGGTTTATTCACTTCTATTGATGTTGTGTCGTTAAATTTTTTTTGAAATTGCTGCACGTAACGTTTTCCTGCTAACCTACGCTTAACTAAGTCCACCGCCCGTACAGCTGTGGGGTAGCCTTGCGCTTGTAGTCAAAACAATGACAGTAATAGTAACTTGATGAGCGTGTTGAATGATTTTGTTGCCACTTGAGGGGCTAAAGGGGATATGACGCCTTTGGGTTTTAACAATGTTAGGAACATTTGGAACAACGTTTGCACAACCTTGCAAAATACATATCATTTTTAGACATTTTAATGGGGAAAATTTTACATCCGAGACCTTTTAATGCCACTATGTGAGTGCCTGAGGGTGAATGGTGGATTATGTTAGCTCGCGTGTGTTTATGTGGTTGTAGCATTTAGCTGAGCTGTTAAACGGACGATGCTGTGAAATGTCTGTAAAACCAGCGCACAGAACAAATAATCTTTTTCAAAAAAAAAAAAAAAGTTTATTGCTGGTGACACAAAAAGGCACAGTGCCTTAATTTCATTTGTACAAGTATTGACACATTTCCAATCATTCTTGTACTACAGATATATTCAGATGCAATGGGCTGGAATCAATGCAATAAAACAATCAATTCTCAACTGACTGGCTTCTCTGACATCTCTGGTTAATCTCGTATGCC